>JAMKCH010036814.1:0-14365 GCA_023653785.1 Ophioderma brevispina
AAGACGAGGTCAGTACTAAATCACTGACATTTCGCTAATTGGACTTCGATCTATTGCAACACAAATTGGTATACTGTCCCCTAGAAGGCAATTTGGTGATGAAATGTTTAAATTTTTGAGATTTTGGCCCGGTCTATCTGTTTGAACTTTCTGTGCTTTGGTATTAAGCTATACAAAGGACCCAACCAACGTTAATTATATTAGCAGTGGCGCGCTTTCGTAATTATCTAACAATGTTGGTTAAGAGGTTGTTTGTGCTGCGCTAGATTATCCACTCCTGCACTGAAAGACTTCCTATAGCTCTTGATTGCTGTTCGCATCTAATGACACATAGTACTGCAGTAGCAACATCTCTCAGTTGGAAAACGTCTCGGAGATAAACTTTCTGAAAAGTGGTTGAGAAACTCCATCCTATAGTGCCCAGGCTACCTTGAAGGAGGCCTTTTGTAAATGCCCAGGAAATAAACGAAGCGTACCTTCCCAATAGTAAAATGCTGACAAAGTGGCAGCCCGTAGTGAGGAGTTTAGGGGGGTGGGGGGGGTGCTGATTTGCCATAAGCGACCTTTTGCATATCCAACAAACCAATTTTGTTTGACCCAAAATTTTTCAACGTCGTTTCCAAATTCTGAAAGACGGGGGACAGGGGGGAGGTGGGGGGAAGTGGCATGACGACATCAGCACAAGCGTTTTAGAAAACAGTAATAGTAACAACAGCCATGCGTAATAAAACTGCTTAGTCTTCATCTACCATACACCACCACCCTTAAAACAACATAATGTAAGCAAAAACCGCAACTTTACTTGTACACCGACCTTCTACATGACAAATCGGACCTTCACATCATAAAGCGGACCTTTGTCATTTTTTTGGGGGGGGGGGGGGGGGGGGGTGCTTCGCACCCCGCACCCATGGCTACGTCGCACCCCCCCCCCCCCCGCACCCCCCTGGCTACGCCCTGCAAGTGGCATCGCCAGATTCGGAATCAGTAAATCAGTGTTGCGTAAACATCATTTTTTTGTGTAAATCTTTGTTTTCAAGGTTCACATGAGCCTAATAGGTTCCGCGATTTCTGAATAGTTAGAATAGAAATGCTGAAAAAATAACATTTACGCAAAGAAGGAGGTAATTGAAATTGGCAAACCTTGGAATGTAAATGGATTAATGTCACCGATGTTACCAAGAGAATTGTTTTCAATCATACCACTGGACTCCGAATCGAACAGAAATCGGTTTTGGTCTTTTGGCCGGGACGAGGTCGTATTTGAAGAGCCATGGGAGCACTCGTGAACGACCCCATCCAATTTGCCTAACTCATTTTGGGGTTTGTGTCTGTATTGCGGTAATTTATTTTGATTGTTTGGGGAGTGTTGCTACTATACTTTTAATGTAACGATCGCCGCCATCTCTCGAAGAAGACCAACTAGATCAGAACATCGGGAAAACTGTAATAGATAGAGGGCTCGCATCCCTAACATAGCAGAACCAGGCGATGGCGGCCAATTACCCTCAATATAGAGCAACTCACCCAAATAGTCGAGTATCTACGGAGCGTATCCGCTGACCCCCCCAGGACCCTACCAAACCAACTTTTTAGCTTCGTTTTATGGTCCTAATAACACTTTTGAGATGTTAAAAATAAATTTTCCTTGGCACTCTGGCGATATTCAAGATGGCGTCCATATGGCGGCCAAAATAGGCAAAATTAAGAAAATTGGGTATTTTTAAAATATCAAAATAGTATAAATTCATAAAATTAATGTTAGAATAATAGCTGTCTGGTCATTGGCATATTGAATTCTAGCATTTAAGTGTTGGCATATCTAAAAATCCAAGATTGCGCCCAAAATGGCCGCCAAAAATAGGCAAAGTTGAGAAAAATCAGGTATTTGATATCAAACAATTAGAAATTCTCATAAATATGTTAAGATATAGCTACCTGGTTATTGGTATTTAGATTCTAGTATTTAAATTTTATTTGCCATGTCTAAAATCCAAGATTGCAGCCAAAATTGCCGCCGAAATAGGCAGAATTAAAAGAAATTTGGTTTTAATATCTTAACAAGTTAATAAATTCATACAATTAATGTTAGAATATAGCTGTCTGGTCATTGGCATTTAAATTCTAGTATTTGAAGTTTTTTTGCATAGTCAAAAATACTCAAGATGGTGCCCAAAATGGCACCAAAATAGGCAACATTAAAGAAATGGGGTATTTTAATCTCAAACATTTAAAACAAAATTTGTTAAACTTAATAGTTATATAGTGCCTGTCATTGTCATTTGATTTCTAGTATTGAATGTTTTACCATATAAAAAGTCTAGAATGGGACACAAAATGTCCGCCAATAGGCAAAATTAAGAAAATGAGGTATTTAATTTCACAACATAATTGGTCTTCTTCTTCTTTCTTCTTATCGTGTCCAAACACTGTTGGTTCTCAAATATTATCCATCCAGAGATGGGTACAACGTCTGCGTGCTTCACTGAATTCCGCAAGGTCCTGTTTGTGCATTGTTTCTCCAACATTGGACAGACCAAGAGGTGTTTCCATTGTCTGTGGTGCTGTTCCACATCCACATTTAGTATCCTGATCTGCTTTCCAGATCGCCCCACTTCTGCAAGGAACCTTAGATCGGCCAGTTCTTGGTTCTCAGTCTATGAGGCAATCCGCCATTCAGCCCATATGAGTCATCCTCATGGTAGATCCACCATGTTCAATACCGATAGAATGTTGATTGGTTGAATGGCAAGTCTTTCTTTCCACAAGGCGACTCTCTTAACCCCTTAGAGACTGTTCAAAGGGTTGGACTTTGATTAAAAACTCTCTCTGGATTTAAAGCTTTTGGCAGCAGGTATCTGTCCGAACATAGGGTGCTTCCCACTTTGGATACTTGGCAGCTTACGCTCTTGCATGCTCGTCTACGCTACGACGATGTCTGGTGGATCAATTCCTGCTAGGATGTACAGGTTCCTTGGTGTTGGACGTAGGCATCCTGTGATAAGCCGGTAGGAGGCATTCAACGCTGGATCAAGCTTCTTGGCATGGGTGATCTTTCCCATACAGGCATGCATACTCTGCACATAGTACACAGGGCAAGTGCCGTCCGATCTTAGGTATGTGGGCGGCACCCATCTTGTGCCATGAGTTTTGTTCAAGATGTTATTGCGTGAACATACTTTACTCTTCGGTCTCTCGATGTGGTCTTAAAATAAGAGGAGTACGGCCAAGGTAACTCCTAGTAGACAGGTTATCACAGTGCTCCAGGCGAGTTCCAGACGCGTAAACTTTAAAGCTGAAATTTTACTTCACGGTTGCGTAGATGTAAAGTACATACTGTGTCTTAGATGGGTTTGCACGTAGGTGGTTTTTCCTCATAATAGGAGTGAGTTCATCAAGCTTTGGAAGTCTCTCTTCACAACTGTGAAGTCGTCATCTTGTGCTCTAATTTCAAGATCGTGCATATAATAACGACAGGTTCCTGCACTCCAATAGGTTGGTCGTTGGTAGATATGTTGAACAGGAGAGGTCAAGCACCCTCCCTTGTGGTAGACCATTCTTGAGCCTACGCCATCGCTCTTCTTCGCTCCTATCTGAACAAGAACATCCTGTTTGCACAAATCCTCGGATAAGCTCGTCAACGGATGTCCTTGTAATTTCCAGGATCTTATTGAATAGGCATCTTGTAACAGTGTCGTATGCTGTTGATAGGTCGACGAACACGACGCCGGTTACCATATACCCTTCTCGAAACCCATCCTCATGTGTTGAGTTAGGTTGAGTACCTGACTTGTTGTTGATTTTGCCTGCCGGAAACCTGCTTGTTCTGGTATGAGGTGTTCGTGTCTATCCAGGTGCGATACGATGAGCAGGAGGCGTTTCAAAGAGCTTGTAGGTATGGCTAGGATTGGGATATAAGTCTGTAGCTCTTGGGGTTGGATAGGAGCTTTCCATGCTTTAGATTGCCATAACATGTGCTTTCCTTCCTCCTAGATCTTTGGGAACTGTGGGAGATTAGGCAACAATTGTAGAGCTCAAGAAGCCATTCCTTTGCTACTGGGCCGAAGATTTTTTAGTTGCTCCGTCGAGATGTTGTCAAGCCTACTCTTTTCCCTGGTTGAAGTTTAGCAATACCAATTCGTCCATGTTGAGGGGCGAGTGAAACCAGGGTCAACACTTTACCTCTTTATGGTCTAGTTTTTGATCTTCTTGGGTTCTTGCTGCACTTGCCATTTACAAGCAGTTGGTGGGCAACTTGGTTGGGTGTGACATTTGGCTGCTGTGGAGGGTTCTGTTGGATCCCCTTGAACCTTTCGGATGGTAGACCATTCCTTTCTTGCTGTGATGGGGTCATATCGGGTGGATTCAATTAAAGTGTGGCAGGTTTTGATCTTTTCCTGGGAGTTCCTTTCCGAAACTTCCTCACCTTTAGCATTTGTTTCCACTGAAAAAGGTATCATCTTTCAAAAATGGGTTGATATACTCTTGATTATTCTTCTATCTCTAGCACATTCCTGGAAAGGCCTGGTAATTTCCGTCACAGCCTCTGGGTATGAATCTCCGTGCAGTCTTGTTCACTATTGGGCAAATTATCATAGTTTTATGGGGTTTTTGGAGCAATCTGCTTCACTCTGATCCAGTTCAGAGTGAATCCTTGCCAGTCTACTTTCCTGTAGTTAAAGCGGCTCTTAAAAGGCACTTTGTTTGGATTCTTACTGCAGCTTGACTTGATACCGATTGGTCGATGTTTTTTTGTGGAACAGGATTCCGAACAATCTTGCTACAAAGGTTAGAGATGTTTTTGCTAACAATATCTAGATCAGGTTGTAACCTCTCTTTCCAACGGGCACTTTAAATGATGCGGCAGCTTAGAGTCGTGAGAACGTAGACGTTGGACTGTCTATCCATGTTCTTCGACAGCTTGTCCGTCTTTTGTTATTTATTGTAGCCCCATTGGTACTCATGGCTGTTGATGTCGCCAATGAAGAAGTGAGTTTGGTGAATTTCCCAGGTTGAGTTGATAGTGCTCGAAGTCTACTGATGGAGGTTGTAGACAGAATTACTATGACAGCGCTAAGCTCAATGGTGAGGACTTCGATGTTAGTATCAATAGACATTGAGGTTGCTTCTACTTCGTGCCTTCTCACAAATATGGCACTTCCTTATTGTACGATGTGGTCTCTCGGTGGCAATGACCATTCCCGGTATGGTTGGGCGGTGGTTATTGATTCCTCTGTTGGGTTCGGTAGACATAGGACTCGCAATGGAGATTGTTCACCAATCAGCAATGATGGGTACTTTGGTCACTGGCAAAACCCTCCACATTCAATGACGCTATAGTCCAAAGGCGACCTTCGAAAGGCCTGCGCGAGGTCAGTCATATAGGAGGTCTAACTTAAGAAATGATGTTAATAGAAACAATGTTTTAGAGTTGTAGAGAGAGATTTGGTTCGCTGCTACATTCGCTGGTGACATTTATTATATAGTTGACTGATCATTATTGCATTTATTTCCTAGTATTTGAAATTTTGCCATATCTAAAATCCATAATGGTTCCTAAAAAGGAGGTCAAATTGCACAAACTTGTACCAAATCATCTCAAAGCCTAGTAAATTGGTAATATCCTAATTTACACTTACTTAGATCCTCAGATGGTAAGAAGCGCTCAGACAGAAGGTCCAGAGTTTGCCGTTTGGTGGAGCTTTCAATTTTGTTATCGACTATGCCAAGCATCCCTAGTTTCTGGGAGGTGCCACCGACTGCAGTATAGGGAGGGTAAACCCCACGTGCCAGAGTGTCTAGATTGACAAAGTGTGCACAGATGATCCATAGCCAAAATCAAGACGCGTCACATTGTGCTTAGGTTTTGGAGACTGGTGGCTAGAGCCGGCTATAGGCCATTGTTTTCCCTTGTGTAGGCTTCACTACATGAGGCGAATCAAATTTACCTCAGTCTATACTGCCCTGGTTTATTCCTTTTATCTCTCTCGGTCCTTCCGAGCCTCATTTTTAGACCTCGAATTGTCGGATGCACTTACTTTAGGCGTATGCTTTCCCATCAGGCAACCCTCTCTGACCTTGACGACAGATGTGTCCAAGCTCGGATGGGGCATATTTTCAGACCAACAATGTCAGGCAGGTGGACAACCAACACCCAGGCCCGCCAGAACATCAATGTGCTGAAACTTTGGACAGTGATTCTGCCACTTTGTGGCCTTGTGCCCCCATATTCACAGCCAAACCCTCAGTCCGCTGCGACAACAGAACAGGTTATATCCTACCTGAACGAGGGCGGAACAGGAGAACGGAGGCTCTTTTGGTAACGCTCCCACTTGCTGCTTGTGCAATAAGCGGGAGGTGCCAGCACCTCATAGGATTGAACAGTGTTCTAGTTCCTCATACGTATATGACCCCAATATCCGGGGGTCATCATCACATGTGGATTTGTTTGCGTCTCGTTTGAATAACTACTTCGAACAATACTTTACATGGAAGTGGACGAAAAGGCGGTCAGACGGTACGGCAAATGACGGCGGATGGGTCAAACATAATAGGTTAACGCATTACGCCAGTGGCTATGATCACGAGGGTGACTTTAGAGGTGTCCCAGTCAAACTTATCTGGTGCTGCTGCCTGTGGCGCCTATGTGACCAAGCTGGCATCAGCGGATTCCTCGACATGGACACTCTGCATTGGCCTGTGGTGCTCGTACCAGTAGGTTAATTCACTGACAACACCCAGGCCCGCATACAGTTTGGAGGTGCTCTTTCTACGAGGTGTTTAGACCTGCGATTGCCGCTGTCCCCATGCGCTTCAGAGATGGTATGACGTTTCTTTGAGCTTTGAGTAATGGCCCTCTCTCCCCATTAAAGGAATGGTTGCGGAGAGGCATCCGGGTATACTTGTGGTTGTTTCCACAGGGGTGGTGGTCCTTCTGCCTAGCGCTCCAGACCCCTTGCCTCAGAAGGACTTGAGCCCTTGTCGGAGCTCAGTACCTTGGACCTGGCCAAGATGAAGTTTTTTTTTTTGTTGATGGTGACCAGTGGCCATAGGTGTCCAGAGGTTCAGAGGCCCTGCTATTGAAGAGGCCCACCTCTTCTTTTACAGAAGACCTGGTTTACAGTGCCCCCTGGTGGGTTTTTTAGCAAAACGTCAAACGTTATCTATTTCCCGCAACCAGTTTTTTTCTCCCAGTCTTGATCAGCAGTCCGGGCAGCTTTGAGAATAGGGCTCTTAAATCGAACTTAATTACACATGTACTGGGAAAATCGGGGGACATCAGCAGTTATTCATGACGTCAGAGAAGCCCTATTAACCTGTTTTGTCATGGCACCCTAAGCCCTGATGCACAATGGCACCGAATGCTTGTTGCAAATGTCAAGATCGGATGAGTACTTCCCATGTCTTCATGATTACCCATGTCCTAATCCACTTCTTGGCGCTCTCTCCTGGGCTTTCTTGTCTTACATTCTGGAGTCTGCCATGGTTGATCGACTCCCACAATGTTCCAAAACACGCTTTCAACGGGTGGTACCCAAGAGATGTATGGCAAGGTTGGGCAATGGCCATTGTTTTACGGTCTCCTGCAGGTCAAAGGGTAACGTCTGGACACCAGTAGGGTGCATAGAAGCTCTTTTTTCTTTGTTTCAAATTATTATGTAGCTATGCTTAAGGGCAAGGTGGTAGCTAGGCTTTTAGGGTTCCATCAGAAATACCATAGGTATAAACTTCATGGGCTTTATGATCCACACCTAGCTTTCATCAGTGGCTTCTGGTGCAGAAAATAGTCCCGCGGGAGGTAGTAGAGTAGGTGTATGATTTTACCAATTTGCTGCCTACCTTTTGAGATCATTGTGTACAATTTTCTGCAATTTTACCTATCTTTGGCAGCCTTTTTGGGTGTTTGGCTTTGGACGTTCAATTTATGCAGATATGGCAAAAAACAAAATACTAGAAATTCATCCAATGACCAAGCAATCTTATATAGCAATTTTAATTTTCCAATTTATTACATGTTTGATATTAATACGCATTTTCTTTATTGTGGCCTATTTGGCACCATTTGGGCGCCATCGCCCATCCATTGGATTTTTACCTAGGGCAAAAATTTTCCACTCCATATACTATGAATTTAAATGACAATGACCATGCAACTGTTTCTAAATACTAATTTTACAATTTGTTACAGTTTTTGATATTACTACCACCCCCCCCCAATTTTCATCTTTAAGTTTGCCTATTTTGGCTGCCATTTTTGGCGCCATCTGGGATTTTTAGACATGGCAAAAACTTCAAATACTAGAATTTAAATGCCAATGACCAGTTAGCTATATCTTAACATTAATTTTATGAATTTATTACTTGTTTGATATTAAAGGGGCATTTTGTGATCCACAGCCTCGCCCCCCCGACTTACCTCAAAAAAGTTTTGATTTTTATATCATCTGAACCGTTAGCCTTAAGTAGTAATCCATGTGCACCAAATCTTATGTGCAAATTCGGTCGTATCAGTGAGAAATTCGCAATTTTGTATTTTCTGTCCATAAACGGACAGAAATTATAGCACGGTGGCCTATGGGACCGTGGGAAATAAGCATTTGCTCATAACACGAAACCGCAAGATTGGGATCAACTCAAATGTTGTGAATAAACTTTTCTCAAGGATATCTAGTGAACCATGAATAAAACAGAAGGTGCTGGAATCACCTTGGCCACCCAATTTTCATGTTCAAAAGGTGCAACGAGAGACTTCTAGTGAACCATTCAATGGATAATATACAGTGAATTCTAAATCAGACATTCAATAGGTTTCTTACTTTAATTTTCCTAGAGAGGTACTTTAAAGTGAAAACTAATGTGAATTCAATATGTTTATGTTACAATTTAAAATTAGTATATCTCCAATACTTATTTCTTTTAGACGTGCATATGTTTGATAATGCTGATCAGAGCTTTCATTTTTTAGGGAAATCTGATATACGAAATATCTTGTTGTACCTTTGTGCCTGGGGGTGGGGTCTATGGACCCCCTAATGAAACCACTTTCCCGAGGGAATTTTCAAATGAAACTCATACCACCTTTGAGGGGTCATAAGACAAGGCCAAAAGTGCAATATAAATGAGTTTCAGTTTATCGTTTGGAAATTAGGGGCAAATCATTGTTTTCGAAATGCGTCAAAATCGCTCAAAATGTAACTTGATATTTCCGCGACCCTGCTTCCACAGCATACAATTTGCAAATCATTTTGATGTTTATATCTGCTCTAGAAGGACCGATTTACAAATATTTAGCACAAACATTACCATTTTTGTACAAGAATGTACATAATGGTAATGTTTGTACAAGATTGTACAAAATGGTAATGTTTGTACAAGAATGTACAAAATGTACATTTTTTTTGTGGGGGCAGCAAATACATGTATTTGCCATAGGTTTGTACAGCAATGGCGCGCAGTCGCTCGATTAAATTATTTTGCTTATTGTTACCATTTTAAAATATAGTCGTAAAAGCAATGATATTATACCATCGTTGGGATCACGTGTAACCTATACTGATGCTAACATTATTTTTAGGTCGCTTTCTAACTTGTAGACATTACAAATCAGTTCTTTCAACCCAACGAATGCTTTCAAAACACGAGAGTTAAAAACAGCACTTTATTTCACTTAAAGGTCCCAGGAAATAAATGATGATAGATGATAAACCTAGTCCAAATCTTTACGGGGCATTCCATTCCAATAAACAGGGCCAGAAAAAAGAATACACTACCAGTGACATCATTAGTGAAACTATTGATTTTCAGTCAGTGCCATGAATAGATTCACACCAGTCACCTGGAATATCCTATTACTCTCTGAAAAATCAATAGTCACTAATGATGTCATCACCAACCCAAATATTGAATGCTTTCCCGCCCCTCCTTGTAGACTTGACACAAACCACATAAATTCTATTTGCATTTCCTGGGACCTTTAACAAAGACATGTGTACTGAGTTGAGGCTGGTGTGATTGGACAATCGATGAGGTATATATTTCAATAAAAGTAGACAATTACACGTATGGAAAATATAATTCAAAGAATCCACAAACTGTCTGCGAGAAGTTGCACAAAAAGGTATGTTAAAGGCATTCCACTAAAATCAAGAATTGCGCGCAGATGCTCTTTTGAACTTGAATAAAGGTTAGGAGGTTCTTTCTATATAGTGATAGTTCCTAAAATCTTTTTTATTAGCTGCAGTTAAACTTGTCTAATCATCCTACGGTGGACTCTAACTTTGTTTAACTTTGGGTAAGGACGTGCTTCCAAGAATCAAAAGATTGGATGCATTATTATATCAATTTTTCGGCTACATTTACACAAATTTGCACAATTTGTATCCGGAAATTTAGGACCCGCAAGCCGATTTTGATGATTTGACGTGGAATGCCCATTGTCCATGGGTGGTCCCAGTATTCATACAAAAAGTTTTACAATTAATGGAGTTAACCTTGCAATTCTAACAGTTTTCATAACGAGCAATATTAACCTGATAACATTACTAATTTTGTTTGAAATTTGCTGTCAAAGTTTTGTGATTACGTTTAAAATCAATGGTGATTTCACCACGAGGATTTCATAGCCGTCACTGCCTGTATGTTTTCACCATTTCAAAATTAAATTGCTACGCAACTCCAAAAAAAAAAAAATATCGACTTAGATCCACAAACCACGGCATCAGTATGGCCGAATTCCGCCTCCTTTTCCTTGATCAAAATCTTTCTTTTTTATTCACTTTGTTCATCTTAATAGGTATTTGTAACAAAATACATATCCATGCAAAGTTGATCCGTCGTATGAAATGGTAAACACATGGTCACGCTCTCGATAGCTTAACCTGTCATTCTAGGATTTATACAAACACCATATCTCTTGATACTTACGAGTTCAAATTAAAATCTGTATTTTGAGCTTCTTTAAAGATCCATTCACATCCAAAGATGAAGAAGTAAATTCCTTCGTGTGTCAGGTCAAATATTGTACTTGGTACTACGAGCGAATTTGCGAAATAAGAAACCATTTGTTTATTGGACATTTTCCAAACTAACGATTCAATTCCCTGTTATTTCAGAAAGGAGCAAGCAACATTCCTTTTTGCTATCTATAACATATTAGATTCAACGAAGTTTGACGAAGCAGCTTATAAGCTTTACAACTCAAGCAATGCACTATACTATAAGTGGATCTACAGATTTCCGAAAATTTATGGAAACAATCCGATTCGATTGGCAGTGTCCGACGCGATTTTATAAAAATAAATTTTCAGTTTCAAACCAACATCCTCAATCTCGACCCCCACATCATCCCATCAAACTCAAGATATTGGTATCATTGGAAAGAATGTATTTTTCTCAGTTCACCGCAAGATATTTTGGTCGAATGCTATCCCGTTATAAGTCTATGAGCATTATTGGCTATTGCAATACATCAAAATCACTGCTCTATTAAATTGTATATCGGATTCAATTAAAATTTTGGAATAAGGTATTTGATGGTCTCCTATGACCACAGATATGTTCCAATCGGGTGGCGCACCTTCAATCAAATTTACCTGTCATTTTATTTACCAGTACAGAAATCCTAAACGAGGTGCGGTAATCCAAAGCTCAACCAGTAACCAGAGATTTCCAAATATTTTTTAGATTGTTTTGCAACAGCTCATTGGTATTGGTCTAGTAAACTTTTACCAGTGAATGGGGGTAGAGCTCAAAATTCTCTGGTCGCAAAAGAAGGAACTTGTAATTAAGTACTAATATCGGAGATCTCCGATAATAATTCAATGCAGCATCCAAACGCCCTTCCAATATGAAATAGCCAGGAATGGCCAAGTAGTGTTGTTACGCTCATCCATTAGTTATTCTGTCGGCAAACTACAGATTTAGCTCCGCGACAAGAATGAGAGGACACCAACCTGGCATTGACGCCATCAGTTGTTCGTAGGGATCATTTAATCCAAGCAAGCATTCGTACGATGGGGAACCAAAATAACAATGACAATCCAACATATAAAGCCCAGGTTCCCGCGAGTATGTGTAATACTCGCAGACCGCATCAGAACCTGTAACAGTCCGGCCTTCGCGTTGGCGTTCATTTTCATCAGACTCCGAAACAGATAATGCCCAGGTTCCTGCGAGATGTGAAATACCTGCGTACCTCACAGACGTATCAGAACCTGCAATAGTCCGGCCATCCCAGACGTAGACATCATCTCAAGCAGCATTCCACAGACTCTCCCTCGGACACTGCAAGTGTGCGCACACCACAAGCACAGCAAAGGTGTTAAATCCTTGCAAGTATGCGATTCGAAGGCAGAAATCGCGATTTGTCAACGCAGAGTTCAACCCGGAAGTTCAAACAAGAGAACATTGGTTCCTAAATAATCATGACTAATAACGTAATTCTTTTTTGGCCAACACTTCAGAGCAGATGGCCTATCACAAATGTATTGCAAATTTTTACAGATCGGAAAGAAGGACCCCCTCTTGCCATCACTGTTGGCCTAAATATCACGTAAATAAACCATTTACAATTTATATAGGCCCTTACTCCAAATGAAAATATAATTTGTGTAAACTTGTTGCCAAAATGTTTACATTTTCCCTTTCGCCACACCACTGCAACACCAAAAACATGGGAAAGAGTCAAAAATGGAAAACATAAAACCATATTTAACCTCTAAGTGTATATATGCCAAATGCTATAGATTTAAAACATAATATACTATGGGTGAACCAATACAACTTAGTTGCAGCAGCTCAAAGAATACCATGATACTGTTATATGGCCTCCATATTTTCTGATTAAACTTTTTAAAAGTATTATTTTCTCAATTTATTGAGAAAAGAATTTCTCACGGAAAGTATTTTGTTTTACTCTAACAGAGAGAAAAGGGGATTCCCTATAGTTGTTTATGCAGCTGCACCTGTTTAGATTTGCACAATAGGGGAAGTGGGGAATTCCCAAGCTGCTAACTTAGTAACAACTGAAGTCTAGACCTTGTTTAGTCTTTAAGATGAAAACATTGCGAGACAGGGAATTCCCCACAAAAGTTTATTGGAATGTGATGTAATTTGGATTGTGAAATCTGATTTGATTGTTCAAGGTCATGTTTATATGCATAAGATGATTAATGTCTATTTTTTTAGACTGGGTTTTTTTGTGATTCCTATAATAGGAATTTGGAGCTAAGTCCTCAGCGGTTCAGCCATTTGCAATAAGCTATACCGTATGGATAGCTAGTTTTATCTACAATAATTTTAGATTATATGCTTCACACACAGTGTCAGGATTGATTAGTGTTCAATTCCATGTGAGGCAGAGTGCCTGTAATTATTCTAACTGTCCTTCCTTTGAAGCCGAAGTGCTGGGAAATCAAATAGGATTCCAAATTGTGGACAGATAGAAATCGTGGTGATTATCTTGGCTTTTGGATTTATTATCGTCGAGGACCTTATTTAATCCTTGTCGTCCTTGAAAACGCTGGACCAGATTACCTTCAGGACTGAAAGATTCCCTTGAATATAATACCTGAGGAGTTTTTTTTTATGAACTTGTGCGCTGTCTTTTGAGTCTTCTCTGTGAGGACATATCATCTTGAACTGCAACGCCTTTCAACACCGGACACTAGTAACCATAAGTAATCTAACTAATTGTGTATATGTAATTTTGTTTTGGACATACAAATTCTTGAACCAAATCAAGTAAAGATATTAAAACTGTTTATTCCACCCGAGAAAATGAAAACACAGGAAGCACTGCGATATGAATGTGCACATATTTGCCAGTAGTTAGTCTCCTATTTATTTCCAATTCCCAAATCACACTCCTATTTTATTTCCCACTCCAAATCAAAGTATTTCAATATTTATGATCCAAAATCCAGTTTCTTTCAATTCCAAATCACTCCTATTTTCTTTCCAAATCCAAATCAAAGTATTTCCAATATTTATGTCCTCCAAATTCCAGTTTCTTTACAATTCCAAAACACTAATCAGCGACCGCAATTCTAAACCACTGAGGCTCCCACTCCTCAGCATTTGCAAAAGACGGTACCGCGGAATGAACAGGCCTAACTACACATTCGAAGTTTCCCTGTTTAAGCATCTAATGCACACTGCGACTATTATAATAAGACCGGTGTGTTCCTACACCCAGCAATTTGTGCCAAAGAAGGTACCGATCCAATAATATAACCAACTTCACACTGCAGTCCAATTAGATCCTATTGAAATACATAGATTTACACTAGTTTTGCTAGAGAACTGACCTATCCACCTAGCGCGAACCTTAGTTACCATCCCAAATTTATTTATTACATATATGCTT
>JAMKCH010036815.1:0-22473 GCA_023653785.1 Ophioderma brevispina
TCGGGCTTTTGATATACCCTGACATTCGAACGATGGTGTGAAGGAGAGATAACAGGTACGGGTTGTGTCAGATATATGGACAACGGGGTTAGTTGTTGCAAGAAAGCCGTATTCCGCGCCGGTGCGGGTCGGCTGTCAATTCTCGGTGCCGACATAGACGCATCCTTCGGTCCCCCGTTTGGGATAGCTGTTGGAACTCTTTGTGAGCAGTTCAGTGGGATCAGTGTCACCGCAACGGGGCCCCGGTACTCTGTGACAAACCTCACAGTGTTTTTCGGATTGCCGAATAGTGACGCGCTTGAGAATGCCTTGCTTTTTGAATGTACGACAAACGGCTTCAAACATGACATCAACTCTCCGCCTACAGAAACCTCGCTTTGCAGTAGCCATCCGACAAAATGGTGATCCTGATAGTGTACAAAAACTCCAGTATTCATTGGCTGTGATTTAGGATACAGAGGTTGCATATTATTGTCCAAGCATGCAACTTTGTTTCGCACCAAGCGCAGAGTATAAGCATCCATTTTGTTTCGATTACAATCAAAGTTTTGCAGTGTTTTGATTACGTTCGACAAAACAATTTATTAATGTTGCCAAATTCCGTGAAGATTCTCCTCGTCAAACTTCTAGATGTTTTTCAAGTCAGTTTCAGTTCTCTTCCAAGAGCGATTTTATTCGCACTTATTTTAGGCAGGGCCAACGGCCTTACAATACTAGATACAAACATGCACTCTAATGACGAGGAGGCAATTGTAGTTTTGCCTTATTTTGTAGCGCGACAATAATAAATTGTGAATAGTAAGACAATAGTATGCTGATTTTTCTTGACTGAAATAGTGAGTTACAAAGTAGTCCACTATTTGGCACACAATTGGTTAATAAACGATTTCTAACAACATATAGCAGGGCATTTGTTATAATGATCAAGATCTTCAACTCACCTGGATTACATACTTTACAGAACCCTTCATTTATAGGGATATTAAACCATCTACCGCGTTCACATTCGAAAATTAAGAAAGATTCCCATCTTGCTTTGGTGAGGAGTATTCTATGTGATGATTTTTCGTGCAAACAAGATAGGCAGCTTCGACCCCAAAATCCCTCTTTAATTGACTATAAAAATTCAGTGAAGTAAAGTTCTAATTGCGGTTTATGCCAATCTTAAGATTGACATCACTGACTCCATTTTTAAAACATCTAACAAAAAGGTTGACGGTTGCCAACACCTTGTGCCACCCATACTTCAACCAAATCCAATACCGAAAAAGAATAATTTTTGTCCGCAAGCCCACAATCCTTGCCTCTTTAATATGCATTGCTAAATTACAAGCATAACATTGAATATAATATTATTTTCTATCAGAGATAAAATATAAGAACCAGTATTTAATACCGATAGTAGCATATTTGGGCCCAATAAGGATACCTCCCCGGAGTTCCCCGCAAAGTTCATAAGGGTGTCGTAGCTGATTTATGTTGAAATACCCGCGAAACATACGAAAAAAAATTTCATATTATTCTTTCAATTATGGGGGATTCGGATGTTCCCCCGATTTCACTCCCCAAATAACAGAATGGCTTTATTTTGGTCGTCAACGATTTTAAAAGCACATTAACGGGAATGACTTACTAAATTTCCTTAAAATCTTTTTGAGACCACTAAAAATGCTTTGTTAGCCTGAGAGCTGTATACTCTCCTGGCCTTAAAAACCATGCCACTACAAGCAAACATATTACCAAGTATTTAACGTATTTACCACTTCAAGTTTCGAACCTTCATAGAACCATGGTTTCTATGCGCTTAAAAAACACCAAAAAAAAAATAACCTGCCACCCCCCCCGTTTTAAACCCATGATCCTTGGTTTTGTGTTCTATGTTTACTGGGGGAAAGACTTTCCAGGTACGGCAATATTCTGACAAGGTATCGAGTTGTTTTTGTAAACCAATAAAAAAACGCAAAAAGAAGGGAAAATTTGCGACCCCCTTATGTTAAATTGATTAATTTGGACTTTTTGAGATATTTCAGAAGCAATTCAACCTTGTACTCAGATCATTAATGAAAAAATTTGAATACAAACAGTGACATATGAAACCCTGCCTGAACTCCATCCAGCCCTACACGAGAAGACATTTGTTACGCCTACTGGTGTTCTTACACGAGCATTTAATTGTCATATACAGGAACGCAAACATTTGGTTTTTTAGCATATTACCACAATTCCCGCTCGTTTAAGTTTCAGTAACAAAGCATCATGATTTACCAGATCAAACGCTTAACGAAAATCAATAAAGCCCATGTAGACGCACGCGTCCTCCCCCTCCTTAACGCGTAATGTTTTTGTTATAATTGTGTCCATAATGAAAACATTATCGTTTGTTTTCTGAACCTTTACGGAACCGATTGTTTCTTGGATGAAAATATTTCAGCCTCTGCCCAAAAGTTTAACCTATCTACAAACACAACCTTCGAAAATATTTTTGGCTTCGAATTGGAAGCAGGGAAATACCACGATAATTTGACAGGTTTATTCTATCCCCTTTTTTTTGAAAATGGGAAACAAATCAAACTTGAAGCCCACTGTAGAGGACAAGATCTGAAATCCAGAATCATATTGAACATTTTAAAAAACCAAAATGTTCATTCAAATGAATTTGAGGGCTGATTGGAAAATTCTGTTGGGACGCATCCTATCCCTGCATCTTTACCATTCCTTAAGGGCATCAATAACCAGTTTTATCTTCTCCTCGGGGTTTGTAATTGGATAGTAATTCAAGAAAATCTTTCCAGTTGAGATCTCTACGTTCTTGCTCTATGGGTAAAACATGCCATTTTCAGAATCAACGTGAAAAGATTTTCAAATAATTATAACCAGTCCCATCTTAAGATATCTCCTTTGAAACGTTGCAGACTGCCCTTAAGACTAGACCAGAAGCCCTTACTGTCACGATTTTGCAAACAGTCCATAATTTCTTTGTGTTGACGATTGCTGAATTGCATTTTTTTATTTTTTAAACATTTAATATTCATATGGTGGCGCTTAAACCTTCTTGTTACTCATTAAGCGCATCAAACTGAAGCGCTTCATCTAAAAGCACCGAAGTTTCTTGGACATTATGTGTTAACTTATACAGGTCCATAATCCAACCAGGATTAATTTTGGTTTTACCCGCAGTCCAATTATAACCGAAAAAAACTTGTGCCGACGCTACCGTTTTAATTACCAAGGAACAATATCGAAAATATCATAGAGAGTTGATAGCACTGCTTTATCATTTGAGCCAAATCTAAAGCCTCTTGGGAGAATAATTAGTACACAAAGTGTTTTACCCCGCGGGTGACCCCACCTATAACAAGGAATTAAATAAATCTGGATTCCATCACAATCTATACCTGAGCCCAAACAATAGGTTCTATATAGTAGAGAGGCAAAACGCCTTACTTAATCTTTAGAACTTCACCGTCTCGCTTGTTTTGCCCTTGCCGACCACAAAGAAAACCTATAGTACCAACAATAGAAAGCAATGGCTGCCTCCGCTTCTTTCTTTTTTTCCCAACTGTGGTGCCGCTTATGCATTACCTATCGGTAAGTGATACAATACAACTTAATGTATGTGTTAGAGGGTTTGGCCAATGTGGAAAAATAGTGTACCTGGACTCATTGTGCTCGATACGCTTTTTCGCCCTTTCTCATAATGCGCTGCGCGCTTAGGTGAAAGATGTAGTCATTGAGGCGGTTTATTTAAATCAGACCGACTGATGTGTTTCATTCGTTCTTCTTGGCCATGGGTAGGACAAATTTAAACCACCCAATAGCACCCAACATACAACAACTGATATTTCGGCGGGATTGTTTGTATCGAATTGACATATGTTGTATACAATCAAGCACACCCAAACTGATTAATTATTCCGTGCAATTTCAAAATGTCAGCAGCCCACGCACGGACGACTGGTTTTGAATGCGTTTTCACATCAACCCTTGGAGCCAAATACCCATCAGGCGTCTTTTGTATTTGCGGTCTGGTATTTGAAGATGAATCCACTAACGGAAAAGGTGACGGGGAGATGATCAGAAGTATCACTCTTGAATTGCACATCAACATTACAAATCTTTTGTAGTGTAGGTATCTTACATAACACATAGTCAACGACACTCCGCCCTTGGTGGCTAATACAGTGAAAAAACCTAGAACGAAGCAGGGCACTTCTCCTCGTTAACAAGCTCTTCTCAAGCCCGTTTACGACAATTGTAACA
Source organism: Ophioderma brevispina (assembly GCA_023653785.1). Classification (NCBI taxonomy): domain Eukaryota; kingdom Metazoa; phylum Echinodermata; class Ophiuroidea; order Amphilepidida; family Ophiodermatidae; genus Ophioderma; species Ophioderma brevispina. The sequence continues at coordinate 4,261 of JAMKCH010036815.1, forward strand.
TCCCGACCAAACCGAATTCATTCCAACATGGTCTTGATTTTCCCCTTTTAGAAAAAGAATCATCCTGTTGGTACGCTCCATTATCCCTTCATCAGGACATTCATCAGATACAATAAAAGCGTCCTCAACTGCTGTTCGTCCCTTAAATCCCCACCAAAATACACCTGGCATTTGGTGATAATCGGATATGAAGGACCATAATTCGTTTTACAAGAACTAACAATAGATCTTCATTTAGAGAATAAGGGGAATTTATCGGAGGTCCTATAAATAGTAGCTAAAATAATAGTGTAGAGTTGACATCGATTTTTGTCCAGAGACTATTTCAGATTCAACTCGCAGCTTTGTTTACGTTTACACCACCTGAGTTTTCTTATAAAGCAGAAATACCACCGATGGACGACTCTGTCACAACGGCCGATTCCTATAAAAAAACCACCTGACTGTAGTCATCCCACTTTGTAGGTTCAGGTCCTTTTCAGACTACACCATGTTTCGACAAAACAACAAAATCAATTTTCAATAAAGGGAGATGATTGTGTTATCCTCATTTTGAGAGTATACATTAATGATTCCAAAAAGAACATTTACATCTCAAGCTTAACATATTCATTAACATTTTGTTGCTACTGTTTATATTCTGTTTATTACTTCACTATTTTCCGCCAAAAGCGTCATCATCGGCATCATCATCAATCGCATCATCATCAGCGTCCGCTAATCATCGTCAGCATCATCACATCATAATCATCGTCATCATCGGTCATCATGTCATCGTCATCATCGTCATCATCATTAGCATCATCGTCATCACTAAAATTTCATAATACCCGCACCATTATTATTTATATTGTCACGGACCAGAGCGGAGCATTCGGCATGACTATGGGTTATGAAAATGTTATGAAGCACTATGACTACTCACACTGTCAAACCCCGAAATTGCAATTATTAATTTGCCCAGAAATTATATGTGTCACACGACAGGTCGAGAGGGAACAAATATAACACGTAATGCCGGGCGTAGTCTGAAACATTGTAGGTGCGTCAGAAAGAAAATACAAAGCAATGTTAATTAGTTTAAGCGTGTCTGTCCCATCTATAGCAAAACACACATGGTCATCACTGTACGGTCGGTTACCCTGGGTGCACACACTATTAACCCACAGACCCGACACGCAGCCCAAAAAAAGCATGCACGCGACGTGCAGGTCACACGTGGCTATGAACCAAAGCCATAAGCCGGAACTCGTACTGTCTTTCACGGAAGCATGTTTAATTATCTTTGAGATAACATCAAAAGAGATACCAATTAGAAGTGCCTCTCTCACTGTCTACAGTCTTCACACGGCGGCGAGGACCACTTCAAAGAAAAATGTACAAATGGCTGGCTAAAATGGATTGAAATTCAAAGTGAAAAAAAAAACAAAACGACCTCGGACCAAAGCATTGGACAAGTCGTTAATTACGCCTAAAGCCGCCCTGAACTAATCGCCTATTTTAAGGACTTCTGAAACACTAACACTGCGTACTATAACGCGCCGACGGGGCGTTATGGCCGCACGGGATGCTCGTCCGCAACGCAAGTGAAAACATCACACACAATGGAATGCGTTATTTTTTACTACATTTCACAAGGCAAACACCAAAGGGCAGGAAATGGGCGCGGTTCTTTTTACATTCTGGCCTAGCCACCCAAAACGCCCACAGTTTTTTTTTAAGTGAGCAACCAAAATACCAACGCGATCGTGAGCGGGCTCTATCTACAAATTGCCCAGCTTTACTCACGATCGACCGAAGTTAACAAAACATAGCAATCATCAAAATCACCAAGCCTTTTTTCAAAAATAACAATCTTCAAGAATTGCTGCAAGCTGTGCATCACCAGCAGAATAGGCCCTACAAACTATGACGCATTTGCAAACTCTGCGAAAGCAAATTTAATCTTTCGCATTCCTGTCACTACTACAAACAAGCGTTTTTAACATGTTGCATCCAAATGACACACAAAAGTTGTCACTTCAACTGCAAGTCACACCCACACATTAGAGCCCCGTGTTTTTTCTTTAACTTGAAATCTTGCACGAAATGCAAACCCGAAGTAAGGAACTCGTACCACATTTACACCCATAAATTTAACCCAATGGTCACTTGATAAATTTTCAAAATCGTCCACCTTTTCCCTGAGTCGGCGTGTTATACGTTCAAATAAATAATCAAAACGACGGTACGTCTTTTCCCTAATGTAGAACAGAAATAAAGACAAGTGAGATTTCGACAATCTCCTCCGCTTCACTCACATCAACTTGTATACGTCTCAATAATACGGGGAACCCTAATGCCACAAATAAAAAGGAGGGAGTCCTGCCACAACTCCGGGGCTCTGCCACGCCCATATAAAACATGTTTTGAACGCAAACACGTACAATGACTTTATGACTCAGGGCTAAGGCTCCTGATTTAATTAACCCATACAAATTACCCTAAAAATACACAAAACAATTCAAAACAGATCCAAAAATAGTTTAGCTTAATCAAATAAAAACCAAAACCCACCAAGAAAACCCGAAATCCCCCACTTCCGAATTTGCACCACCCTGTGCAAGGTCCCTTAAAAATTACAACTTACGCCACAATGTGAGCAGGTGTGACCAACAGCTGAACGTTTAGCTTAAAACTTGGAAAACCGGATTAGATTACAAGTAAGAATGGTACAAATGCACCAGCACATGGACTTTATACAGCCCTTTTTTTATTACATGGCACACGACACATCGACGTGTTTGTTTACTGAAACACGCGGCAACAAAACATCGTGCATGCAATCGAGGCGATAACGCCGTGCATCTACCCAAAGCACATAAATGCCTTGTTTCAGTGCTCTGTACTACCCTGAGAAATCTCTGGTTTACGGGAGAGGCTGGCAATGCCCAACCTGTGCTATATTAATATGAAAAACGGTTAAATGTAAACCTGCAGAACGGTCTGACAAACATGACATAGCCACGATTGGAATTCCGTCAACTTCACCGATGCAACGCAGCCAATATTGTCACACACCATGACACAAATTGCACACTTTTTTGCAGTCTACAACTTCAATTCATGGCATCCAAATAACATGCTGAACTTCCAAAAATTCAACGGGATGAATTCAGCTTCTTGCCACCACATCCACCAACATGCAGTTTATTTCGCCGAGGCCGCCGAATTCACAGTGTGGGCACAACACTAAATTCCTTCCAATTCAACATCAAAATTAAAAAACTCCATCAAACCGCGCGAGCATTGCACAGCTCAAATCACAAGGCCCACATTCTGCCAAAACGCCTTAACCCTAATGTATTTTAAACTGTTAAATTAAACTGCCGAACCTGTCTGACAACATGCACAGATTGCCACGATGAACTTTCGTCACCGTTGCAAACTCAGCCAATATTTGGCACACAACATGACCACATTGCACACTTTTGCGTCTACACTTCATGGCAGTGGCAATACATGCTGAACTTCCACAAATTCAACGTCAACGGGACGAATTACGCATTCTGCCACCACATCCCCAAAATGCAGTTCATTCCACCGAGGTCGCCAAATTCAAAAGGTGTGGCACAACACTAAATTCCTTCCCTCCACATCAACATTAAACGCCGATCAACCGCGCGGAGCAATTGCACAGCTCAATCACAGGCCCACATTTCTGCCAAAAAAAAAGCCGTTAAACCCTAATGTAATTTACTACTCAATCTTAAATCAACGTAAGCTTACCCTAACCTATTCTTAAAACCTAAAAATTTCCTAAATTACTAAATTGCAAACTCTGGTCAGAGGAAAAAATTAGAATTATATTTTTTTTTCAATATTGCACATAATTACAACACACATTATAGCCAACTAACTTACAATGCTCAACTAACATTCTTTCAACTTACCTCAGATCTCCCACACAAGTCAATAAAAGTTTTGGTCCACCACATCCATCACCAACCACACAGCCATCACTGCCATGCATCCAGCCACACACTGACTGCATAAAATCCAACCTCAATACAAAGAACAAGGACACATACCCAAGATGGTCCAAAGAAAGATCAGGTGAAACATAATGGAGGGAAGAGAACAAAAAAGAAACACAGATGCACAGAAAGCGATTATCTAAGACAAGAGGTGAACAATTGATCCAAGGGGGTGAAACGCATTCAAAACCAGTCTCCGTGCTGGGCGCTGACATTTTTGAATATTTTCACGGAATCTTATCAGTTTTGGGTGCTTGTAATACACTCTTCAATTCGATACAACATCCGCCAAAATATCAGTTGTTGTTTTGGTGCTATTGGGTGGTTAAATTTGTCCTACCCCTGGCCACCACGAATGAAATGACACATCATTCGTCTTAATTTAAATAATCCGCCTCAATGAAACATCTTCACCTAAGCGCGCATTGCATAATGATAAAAAAGAGTCACTCTAGCACAATATATGATCCAGGTGCACTATTATTCAACAACACTGGCCACCTCTACCACATACATTAATTTGGATCACTACTAACCGCTGAGTGTAATGCAAAGCGGCACCCCACAGTATGTGGAAGACGCGAGGCAAGCCCTTGTTTTCTAAATTGTTGGTACTCTTAGCGTTTTTCTTTGTGTCGGCAAAAACATACAAATCAATTTTTCAATAAAGGAGATGATTGTGATACCTCAATTTGAGAGTATACCATTAATGTTCCAAAAAAGAAAACATTTACTCTCAAGATTGAACCATCTTCATTCGGCGGCTTTTGTTGCTACTGTTTTATCTTTATTACTATCACTATTTCCGCCATCAGCGTCATCATCGATCACATCATCATCGCCATCATCATCATAATTCGTAATCATCACCATCATCACCTCCATCATCATCGTCATCATCGTCATCATCGTCATCGTCATCATCGTCTCATCATTATCATCATCGTCATCATCTAAAATACCTATACCCTCACCATTATTATTTATATTGTCCACGACCGAGCGAGGCGATTCTGCATGAAATATTGGTGTGAAGTCGTCAATGTAGTGACTAGTTGTTTTGACGAAAAAAACCCGAAAAATTAGAATTAGTAAATTTGCCCGAAAATTTGCTCATAACACAAATAAACCCTTTCACTAAAATAACTTGTATTTCTTCAAATCACATGGACAATCTTGTTTATTAGTTTTACAGTTCTAATTTCTATGGCCGGAATAAAATTTGAAGTAACCATCCCTGCCAATCATGACCCAGTCCAGAACCAACACAACCCACAAGGGCACGGCTACCTGAGGGCATGACTCAAAGCCATGCACAGCAGGACACTCACATTAACTTTCATTTTAATTGATCTTTGAGAATAACATCAAAAATGGATCCAAATAAGAATTGAACAAAACATTTCACGCAAACAAGGAAATGTACAATTTGGCTAAAATGTGATTGAATTCAAATTTAAACAAAACAACCCTGACCAAAGATTGACAAATCTTAATCTCTCTAGCCTGCCCTTAAACTAATCACTCTATTTTAATGTACTCTTAAAACAACTAAATTACTAAAGGCCTACGTGGCATTTAATTCGCTTGCACAATGTAGGCTCGTGCACGCAATTTAACATGCACACACTTTGGAAGGCGTTATTTTTTACACAATTTTCACAAGTGCAAACCCCAGGGCAGGAAATGGGCGGGGTTTCTTTTACATTTTCTGGCCTCAGCCCCCAAAACGCCACAGTTTGTTAAGTGCACACCAAAATACCAACGCGATCGTGAGCGGGGCTCACTACAAAATTGCCCCAGCTACTCACATTACCGAAAGTTCACAAACATAGCAATCACATCAAATTTCACCAAGCCTTCAAAAAATACAACTTCAGAATGCTGCAAAGCTGTGCATCACCAGGCCGCATAGGCCTACAAAACTATGACGGCATTTGCAAACTCTGCGAAAGCAATTTAATCTTTCGCATTCTGTCAACACGACAACAAGCGTTTTTAACATGTTGCTCCAAATGACAACCACAAAATTGTCACTTCAACTGCAAGTCACACCCGCACATTATGAAGCCCCGTGTTTTTTTTAACTCGACACCTGCCCGAATGCAAACCCGAAAGTACAGGACTTCGTACCCATTTACACCCAATATTTAACCCAATGGGCAATTTGTATAAATTTCAATCTCACCTTTCCCTGAGTCGGCGTGTTTATACGTTCAATAAATAAAATCAAAACGACGTCTTTTCCTAATGTAAACAGAAAAAAGCACAATTGAGGATTCGACAAGTCTCCGCTTCACTCGCATCAACTTGTCTACGTCTCAATAATAACGGGACGCTAACGCCACAAATAAAAAGGGAGGAGTCCTGCCACAACTCCCGGGCTCTGCCACAGCACTATAAACATGGTTAATTGAACGCAAACCTGTACAATGCCTTTATGACCAGGGATAAGGCTCTGTTTAACCCATACAAATACCCTAAAAAAATACACAAACACAATTTAAAAACCTAATCCCAAAAATATTTTTAATTTAGCTTAATAAAAAAAAACCACCCCACCAAAAAAACAAATCCCCCACTTCTAATTTGCACCACCCTGCAAGGTCTCCTTAAATTAAAACAATGACGCCACAATGTGAGTCAGTGTGTTGACAAACAGCTGAACGTGTTACTTAAAACCTTTGGACCGGATTTAAAGATTACAAGTAATGATTGGTACATCACCAGCACATGGACTTTAGACAGCCCCTTTTTATGCATGTGACCCGACACATTGAATGTTTGTTTACTGAAACGCCGCAAACACTCGGGCATGCAATCGAGGCGATAACGCCATGCATCTACCCAAAGCAGACTTGTTTCAGTCTCTGTACTAACCCTTAGAAATTCTGGTTATACGGAGAGCTGGCAATGCCGAAACTGGTGCGATATGAATATGAAAAACTGTTAATTTAAACCTGCAGAAACTGTCTGACAAACATGACTAGTGGCCCGATTGGAATTTCGTCACCGATTGCAACGCAGGCCAATATTTGTCACACAACATACCAATTGCCCACTTTTTGTAGTCTACACTTCATGGCATGCAAATAACATGCTGAACTTCCCCAAATTCAACAGGGACGAATCCAGCATTCTGCCACCACCTCCCCCAACTGCATTTTTTATTTCGCCGAGCCGCCGATTCACAGGTGTGGCACAACACTAACGTCCTTCCAATTCAACATCCAAATTAAACGGGGCCATCAAACCGCGCGGAGCATTGCACAGCTCAAATCGCAGGCCCACATTTCTGCCAAAAAGCCTTAACCTCAATGTAATTTTAAAAACTGTTAAATTTAACCTGCATAAAACTGGCTGACAAACCTGTGACAACGCCACGATTGGAATTTGTCCCGATTGCAACGCAGCCAATATTTGTCACACAACATGACACACAATTGCACACTTTTTGCAGTCTACACTTCATGGCACGCAAATAACATGCTGAACTTCCAAAAATTCAACGGGACGATTCAGCATTCTGCCACCACATCTCCGCAACAGCAGTTTTTATTTCCGCCGAGGCCGCCGAATTCATATGGTGTGGCACAACACTAAATTCCTTCCAATTCAACATCAAAATTAAACGGCCATCAAACCGCGCGGAGCATTGCACAGCTCAAATTACAGGCCCACATTTCTGCCAAAAAGCCTTAAACCCTAATGTAATTTTAAAAACTGTTAAATTAAACATGCGAAAACATGTCTGACAAAACAGGGAAATAGCCACGATTGGAATTTCGTCACCCATTGCAACGCAGCCAATATTTGTGCACACAACATGACACAAATGGAACACTTTTTGCAGCTCCACTTCATGGCAGCAAATAACATGCTGAACTTCCAAAAATTCCAACGGGGACGAATTCAGCATTCTGCCACAACATCCCCCAACATGCAGTTTATTTCGCCGAAGGGCCGCCCGCATTTCACAGGGTGTGGCACAAACACCAAATTCCTCAATTTCAACATCAAAATTAAACGCCATCAAACCGCGCGGAGCATTGCACAGCTCAAATCGCAGGCCCACATTTCTGCCAAAAAGCCCTTCTTTCTATAAACCCTAATGTAATTTTAACTATCTTAAATTCAACTTAAGCTTACCCTAAAAATATTCGTAACCTAAAATTCCTTAAATTAACTAAATTTGCAAACTCTGGTCAGGGAAAATTGAATTATATTTTTTTCCAATATTGCACATAATTAGCAACACAATTTCTAGCCAACATAACTTTACATTGCATTCAAACTAACATTCTTCACTTTACATTCAATCGCCCACACAAAGTCAATAAAAAGTTTGGTCCACACATCCATCACACACACATTCCTCACTTCCGGCATCCAGCTCACACCACTGCATAAAAGCCACATCACACAAAAGCACAAGGACACATTACCCAAGATGGTCCAAAGAAAGAGATCAGGTGAAACAAAGTGGAGGGAAGAGAACAAAAGTAAACACAGATGCACAGAAAGATTATCTAGAGCAAGAGGTGACAAGTTTGATCCAAGGGGGTGAAACCATTCAAACCAGTCTGCCGTGCTGGGCGCTGACATTTTGACTATTTTGCACGGATAATTATCCAGTTTTGGGTGCTTGTCTACAACACCTAATTAGTCAATTCGATACAAATCAATCCGCCAAATATCAGTTGTTGGTTTGGGTGCTATTGGTGGTTAAATTTTGTCCCTCCCATGGCCACCAACGAATAAATGACACATCAGTCGTCTTGATTTAAATAAACCGCCTCACCTACATCTTTTCACCTAAGCGCGCATTGCATTATGAGAAAAAAGAGTATCTGCGGACAATGATCCAGGTACAACTATTATTACCCCTGCCACATCTAACACCATACATAATTTTTATCACTACCGATTATTTATATGCCAAGCGGCACCCACAGTATGTGGAAAACCGGAGGCGCCATTGTTTTCTATTGTTGGTACTCTATGTTTTCTTTGTGGTCGGCAAAACATGCGAGACGGTGAACTTCTAAAGATTACGTAACGTTTTGCCTCTCTATCTAATAAGAACCTCTTTGGTTTGATCAGTAGAAAGAGGGCAGCACAGGACTAGCACGGAGAGATTGGACCACCGGGGGTCGGGGGGCCTATAATAAAACACCAATTATCAATAATACAATTTTAACCAAATAAAACAAACCCTAATTTACCTAAACCTTTACTATGGAATAACCATTTCATTCCAATACCGCAGATTACACATTTCACATCCATAGGATCATTGTGGTATTTATAACCTTTCACATTGGTGCCACTAAGGCCTACAGTGACATTGTTATTATCCCATTTCACATTTGTGGTTTACTATCATAAACTTATCATTATAGCATATTTTTCATTGGTATTATTACATTCACTAATATTTATGAACATGTAACATGCAATATTTTGTAGTTCCCTCATCCATAAACCCTACACATAGTATAATTGATGTTATCCTTCAAAGCACACTCATGATGGTACATTTCACGTGGGTATTAATACCGCCTATAACAATGTCATGTGTATCACAATTACACCATCAGTGGCAATAGTACCATCAGTATCAATATTGCAACATGTCATAACCTGGACGTCCATAGTCATTTTCATGTTATTACCATCTATAAGTATACATTTTATGAAACTTTCACATCAGTAATTTTGTCATACAATAAAATTATCCTTTTCATCATAACTCATCTTGCTATTTGCACCATCCATAACATTTTCATTATCATATTTTACCTTTGTTGGTTTACCGAACATAAAACATTGTCATGTTTATTGATTTACCTGTATTTTCAATAATTACTGTCATTCACATAACACTTAAACCTGTATTATACGTAAAAGTACTTCTTGGTGTTACATAATCAACGTGTTTGTATATTATTTTTTCGGTAATTTGTAACTCTTGGAGGCCAAGGGATACTTTGGGCCTTCTTGTGTAAACGTGGACGTTGTTCTTTACACTGAGAGAAGAAGAGGTAGCTGTGATGTTGTAAGGTTACCATTACTATACTGATTTACATGTACTTGTTAATTACTATAGGATTTAACAATGTTACGAGCAGGGATGTTGATTTTTTTATGACAGCAGGGGTATATAACTAGTCGACTAAAATATAAACATTTTACGTTACAATCCGGGGCGTAACTCGCTCCTTTGGGCTCTGATCGGGCGCACCCGCGGGCACCCTGCCGCAGGGAGCACCAAGCTATAACGATTCAATACCAGTACACTGTTGGTGGACAAGATAGACGCATTCCAGCTAGTACAATCATACACCTGTCAATGATCCCTGAGCAATCGTTACATATCGATCGATTGACAGCTTAATGTATTGTTGTCCTGGAATGTATGCATCTGTCCACCAACATGTCTGGTGGCTGACGTCATATTGATACGGTCTATTTAAAAAGACATGGGAACATTTCCAGAAAGAAGCGCCACCAATTTTGCTCGAACCCTGTTTTTGATATGTGGAATAATTACAATGTATGTAGATGACACCTGAAGTTGAAAAAGCGAATACGATGTTCATGAGATTTAGTAGAAAAAACAAAGCATGGATTCTATAGAGGTGATTACGATAGCAGGCAAGTTTCCAAAACAAGGTTGAGGTTTTCTTTGTACTTATTTGTCCAATAAACACGAAACGTTTTCGGTAGGTGGTCTACAACCATCCAGTGCAATTTGAGGTAGAAATTCGTTTCATCCTCACAAAATTCATGTCAAAATAAATTGGCCAATCTTTTGCCAAATCGCTGCAGCAAAAAAAAAACGCCACACACATTCGAGGCATTCAAACATGTTCAAAGAATCAATATATTGTACCTTGATGTGGTCGTGCTCCGCGTTTAGGGCCGAGATTATATCAGGCACCAGGGCCCTGGGGAAAACGGATAATCAGGCCCTGGACAGTTGCAGCACAAAATGGTTAAGTGAAATGAGAAGTTTTTTGAGGAAACAAATTTCTCTCAAATTGCACTGGTGGATAGGTTGTAGATCCCTACCGAAAGTTTTTGGACAAAAAAGTGCAAAAGAAAAACCGAAAAACCTTGTTTTGAGCTTGCTTGCTGTCGTTAATGTCCCGTTTATAGAAAACCATGCTTTGAATTTCTGTCGTGCACGACAGAAAATATTAACTCGTATCTTATTACCAAAAGACGGGTATCGCTTTAAACTTAGATAATACATCAGGTAAGCATTCCAAATACGCAAAAAAAAACAGTGTTGGAAAAATATTGGGGCGCTTCTTTCTGGAAATGTCCTCATGTCTCGTTATAAAGATAATGTATTCAACATTTATGTTATATTAGTTCATCTGTACTATGAGTTTAACAGAAAATCTAGCTCGGTTGTGGTATTATTTGTAAAAACTGTTGTAAATATTTTTCCTGTATAAAACTAAAATCAACAAACTTTTATCGCTCTCTGAACGGTCATTGTAGCAAAAATAATTTATTTTGTTATATGGTTGAGATTTTCGCTAAAATTAAAAGAAATTTAAAAGAATAATATTGTTAATGTTATGTTCAACTTGTAAATTGCTTACAAAGTCTTTTCTGCTTGATACATGGTGCTTGATATTGGTACGATCAGAATTTTCTCGTTCGAATATTCAAAATGGTTCATGGTTTTATTTGGTTGGGGTCATAGAGACTGTCAACGTTACAAGCAACAGCCATATTAAGTAGTCAGAACAAGCAATTTCTGGGTGAACCATTTTAAGACATCCGGGAAAAATAAAAGCTCTACTAGAACAAAAGCCATAATGATTAGTCATGATTTATCAATCCGTCACAAGGTTGTTGACTTGTATTGGAAATCAGACATTACATTTTAGTAATGTGGCCGGATTCACCTCACACTCAGCGATACTGCTCTGTGAGGATTTATTGGAGAAACATATATATAATTGGACCGAACGCCCTTCCTGTGCATGATGCCAATCCAGTTTTCCGCGTTGGGCCTAGCTATGGGCGGCCCCAAAGGGTGTTTTACACAAACGGAACGTCATAAACTCAAAAGGAGTGTTTTACACACAAACGACCCCCACCCCACCGAGCAAAAGTTAAGGGGGTGTGGGTTGTTTTACCACCAAAAACAACATCAAAATCAAAAGGGGGTGGTGTTTTACACCAAAACGAAGTCAAAAACTCAAAAGGGGTGTTTTACAAAACGACTCAAAAAAACTCAAAATGGGGTGTTTTACACAAACGACGTCAAAAACTCAAAAGGGGTGCTGTTTTACACAAAAGACGTCAAAAACTCAAAATGGTGTTTACACAAAACAAACGACGTCCAAAACTCAAAAAAGAGGGGTGTTGTACACAAACGACGTCAAAAACTACAACAGGGGTGTTTTGAACAAACGACGTCAAAAACTCAAAAGGGGTTGTTTTACACAAACGACGTCAAAACTCAAAAGGGGGTGTTATGAGAACTTCGAGAACCAGTTCATCCTTTCAGTTAAAAACGTTAAAGGACAAAATGGTGCCAGGTTTCTCGGACTCGTAACAAGCACTTCCCCGGGGGCGCAAAACTTGCAAAAGAGATTCACTAGTACACACTAAAGCTTATCATATAGCTGTATGAAAAACATGGACCAAATTATTAAATCCCATAATTCACAATCATGAAAAATACTGAATAACTACACAAAATGCGCCGTAGTGCAACTGTAGAAAAGTGCAGATTGCCCCCTCCGTGGAGAGTGTCTAACTAGTGAAACATATACAAGGCGACTGCACATCTAAAACAAGGTACGTTTGTATGTGGCCTATGCAGTGGCCCAGTGTTTAAGGCAAGGTATTATAACCATACGAAATCGTTTAGAAATAGCCAGTTATGAGAAGGAAACAGAATTATCAAGCATGTATTGGATGTTTAAAAAAATCAAAATCTGATTATAACATCAACTGGGAAATCCTAAAAAAATCAACACTGAGAAACGTAAGGCAGGCATGTGTAACTTGTGCTTAGAAAAAAGCTCTGTATCATCCACTGGTGATCATCTTCCCCTCAAAGTAGTGACTGGTCTCGAAGTGTCGTCATAGCAGCGCAGGTAAACAGCGATCAACAAGGCCGACCTCCATCGTGCTAAGAAAAAAACAATTCCATAGCCACTTACCTGATGATCGTTTGCACTAGGTGCATCCGTGAAACACAGTGTAAGTCAAAATCATGCCTGTTTTTAAGTGTGCCTACATTGGTATATATAGATATGATATATAATATATATATAATCTATATATATATATATATTATATCTATATATTATATATATCTATATATATATATATGCCTTTAGCACTGCCCGGACCCATATGGGAGCGAGATTAACACTTTTCTTGGCCAAGGGCAAGCCCTTTAAAAAAAATGGATGATTTTTGGGTGATTTTTTAATAGCTGCTGCCTGTGTCGACGATAACAACTTCTCCAAATGGTTGATATTTTTTGTTGGCAAATTTCTGATTTATCACAAGGACAAATTTGGGTATTGAATAAAATGGCAAGTAAAAAAATATGTCGCGGTCATTGGACCGCTAGTGTTGTCTAATCTGCCGTCGCGTTTTTGTGACTGGGGTCGAAGGTTACATGAGGTCACCAAGGTACATGATTTTCACCAAGGTTACGAGGTCACCAAGGTGACATTAGTTCACCAAGGTCACGTGGTCACATTCGGTCACATGAGATCACCAGGGTCACAAAGTGCCATGAGGTCACCCCACCATGCTCCCAACGCACCCACCCTGACACCCCCGCCCCTCCTGTCGCACCCCACCCGACCCCTCCCCGACAGTCGTATTTGTGAATGGCCAACGGTCATGTGAGGTCACCAAGTCACATGAGGTCCCAATGTCACGTGATGTCACCAATGTCACTGATGTAACTGAGGTCCCCAGTCACATGGGGTCACCAAGGTCACATGGGTTCACCAATGGTCAAACCACCTGATCCCACCCGACGCACCCCACCCCGACGCACCCCCCCGCCGCCACTCCACCACATATCCCATATTCCACCCCTCCCTGACGCACCCCACCACTCCCCCCCACCCGGCCCCCACACCCCACCCTCCCCTCCATATGATTTCACACACAGGATGTATGTCATTGTAGTTTTTCATGTATCACAGGAATTTTGCATATTCTATGTACCGTTTAGCGATACAGCAATTTTATGCATATTTAATTAGCGTCATTTGCATACTAAGCCGCATTACAGGAACTTTAAAATGGCAAAGAAGATGCACAACATAATGGGTTTTTTGCGAATGAAGGAATTTTACATGTACCGATGTACCATTTAAAAAATAAAAGCGATTACGCTGATTTTTGCATATTAAGTAGCCTCATTTGCATATGATTTGCCCGAAATTGGCCCAAAATCTAATCGGTCGAAACTCTTTAACAACCCCTTCCTTCCCCATTTACAATCATTATACGCCTTACGGAACACTCCAGATACTTGCACACAAGCCTTGCGTGAAAGGTTTAACATTTTTGACCGGCCAAAGGTCAAAATGAGGTCACCAAGGGCACATGAGTCACCAACAATGTCAACCCACCCCTGCCCCTCCTTTCTACCAATTACATCACGTAGCCCTTACGAAACTCATGGAAACGTCTAACTCCAATTTGTTGCTTGCCCACAACCATGACACGTATAAAATTAGAAGCCCACATCACAGTGCATGCGATCCACGATGTCCGATGATATCAAACATGAATCGGCTAGTATGGCTCCTACGGGGGCATAATATTATATCCACAAAACAGCGATTTTTGGTTCAAATGCTTTAAAGTCACTGCCTCTAAAATCGCCTCCAGCGTCACTAAGCTCACTAGAATGGTCTTGAAAAAGACGGTTTATTGCATTCATTTTCGTCACTCTTTCGGCCACCTACGCATTTTTTTTTTGTCTGCTTCAGATTCAGCGTTTCTATTCTATGTTTAGCTGTTTTACGCAAAAACAGGCGCACTCACTTGTTTGGACTTGCTACAATGCCCATCTATGCCACGGATTTTCAAGGAACTTAGCATCATATGACGAGGTCATTTAGGGTGGTTGGACATCAGGAATTCCTACCAATTCTATAAAAAAAACACCACGGCTCTTCCATTGACTTACCTTACAACAACTTACACCCTCTATGCTAACCGCTGGAATTGGCCCGAAGGTATAGGCGCCTCTCGGGGGAAGTAACGGTGAATATCGGAATCTCTGAATCGACTTGGATAGACAAATTTCGTAGAAAGAATCAACGCCAGTTTTGGTTAAGGAAAACAACACCATATTTGGTAAGAACCACACCATATATGGATTATGGGGGCATTCTGACTAATTTATCACTTCCACTAGGTTTTTGAACATTTTTTTAATTAATTCGCCTATGGGTTTTTTTTCCCTGGTTTCCCTTGAAGTGTTGGCTCGCTGAGACAACATCGACCTGACAAGTACGGTATTTACTTAAAATAGCGAAAATTTCTCCAGCAGAATTGCAGAAATGTGGTCTAACTCTACCAGCATGAAGCTCGAAGCGTTTGTAGGGATTCGCGACGTTCGTTCCCTAATCCAAAAAGTCCCTTCTTTTCATCAGTACGCAAGCGTGTGTCCGCAATGAACAGACCCTTATACATTAGCAATACAATAACGAACGTTTTTATGGAATTAAAAAAAACAAATTACGCCGTGAATGTCAAATGTTATTAAATTGCTATTTATGAATATATTATTTTATTTAATGCAAATTGGCTTACAGATTCTTGTGTTTTATATGTTTTCTTTTACATTTCCAGTTTTACTTTAGCGGTATATCTGTCTCGTTTGTCACAAATGCAGTAGAATAATAGTAAATACTAAATTTAAAAATATGAATAAAATCATTAATAAGAAAGTGAATTTTGTAATCTGGAAACCTCTGAATGCCCTTTGATATGCTGCTGGAGATTCCTTATATTCCATTCACGTAAACAAAATCAACCCAAGACCATGGGATGGTGCAATACTCAACATACTGTATTCCTTATAGCAAGATTTATCTTGCCTCTTCACAGCGGTAACGGCTCTTCGTGTTGGTATTCTTCACTGGGTTTTTTTGAGAGAGAATGGGCGCCCTAACAAGCGATCTCTCCCACCGGTCTCCTGACTGTTTTGTTTAAACAGCTTTGTTGAGTTTCCTGTGTCTTCATTTTTATATAACTGTATTTGTAATAACTTCAGGAACTACTGGACATTTTGTGGACATATCTATTGATTTATATGTATGTAATAAATGGAATAGTATACAAGATATTTAATGATCAGAGGGATCTTGTGGAATCTATTGGCCGCCGAGGTGAACTGGAGGGCGTGGTACGAAAATAGTACCACCACGCCCCTCCAGTTCACTCGAGGAGACCATAGATTTCACAAGATCCCGCATAAGACCATTAAATATTTGTTTTATATATATCCTTCATGATATAGTTTTTTGGTTCATTGATTGGCTAAAAGTGAAACTGAGCCCCTCGTCCCCTAACTTAACAAAAAATAGGGCCTTGCCTGTACTGTACTCTGTCATGTCTGTAGCTAGGCGAGCCTAGCTAGGGCTAGGCTAGGCTAGGCTTACGGCACGAGCTGTCCTGCTGATTGACTGCCTTTTAGGCATTGGAAAGTCCGCCCCACTTCCGATATCAACACCTTTTTAGGTAAATAATGACTCGAAGTCTGTACCGAATTTCTCCCGGAACTTACTGCTATAGCATGTATTAATTTTTGTATAGCTCACCTTTCTGTTTCCGTGCACAAATCATGCAGTGATGTCGCAGCTGGCGTTGAGATCATAACAGCGTTGTCCATTCCATGGCATTAAAAGAAAAATCAACCGCTTGAATCACCGGTGTTTATTTACACAAACAACTCTTCGAACACCTGACAGACATACCGTTATTATTTTTTTTTTTTATGTCCGTCCACTAACCGTGCAGAAGGTTTCCCACAGGTGTTATTGCAATGGGGCGCAGCCCTTTGTTTGCAAAACGGTGTCGACGAAATAGCCACAACAATGGCGTCAAAGTTCCTTTCAGAGCATAACTAATACGAACGTACCTACGTTGAGAAATACAAGTACAGAGTCTGTGCACTCTCATGGGGGGGACACCCCCTCCCAAGTGCCATATATTGGAAAAATTAATCACCAAGTGGGTGCAACAGACTAGAATTTTAATGCCCGTACAGAAACTGGCTGATGGACTAGAAAAAAAGGGATCCTTACAAGCTTTTTTTTTTGGACAGGCAACGTGCATTGGATTGACTTTTCTTCTGCTTGACCATCATTTTGTCTACGGTCTTTTGTATATTTACTAGTATTTTTATTTTTTTACATTAATTTTATTTTTACTTGGTTTTAATTCTATAATTTTTTATTTTAAAGGAATATGTCAAATATTTGTCAGCTCAGTTTTGACCTTCCATTCATAAAATATATGTTACATACATCACGAATGCCCGAAAAAAATAAATAACAATTTTGATGTAAAATTAACAAATAGAGGCAATTTTAATTTTTTTTTGCTTTTTTGACCTCCGAAGAAAACGGGCGGATTGTTTTTCGCCACGGCTTCATTGATCAAACGCGCCCAACTCGTGAACGGTCCAAGTGATGACCAAAACATCGTGTTGACTCGCATTGTTATTGCTGACACTGTAATATTGATGGATTAATGAAATAATCATAAAATTAGAAAAACAAGGTTACAGACTTTGACATATTTTGTTTCATTTCCGTTGTGTTTAATTATTATTGAAGTGGCAACCCTGCGATATGTTGGTCACAACGACGTAATTATGGATGGTCATCACTTGGACTTCACCATTTGCCTGCGATTGTGGATTTGTCGGAATCGTTTTCGATTAAGCTATTGGGCTGGAAATTAAAAGGGCAAAATACTCAACAAATGTGGACATTTTCAACTTATTTTGATTTATTTTAATCTACGTTTACTTAAGCTTTCCCTCCATACCAAATTTTCCCAATATTAAATCATGGACATCTTTCCTTAATTGAATCACCGGGCATTTCCCCCTAAAAACCCCTCTTTAGCAATACTAACGTGAATCAAAAAAAATTGTGCAAGCATTAAAGTGATA
>JAMKCH010036816.1:0-15052 GCA_023653785.1 Ophioderma brevispina
AAGGAAAACCTGGCTCTCACTAAAATATTTTCATCAAGATAATAGTCCAAAGTAGTGCATGCGTATCGATCCCATATGGGATCTAGTAGGCTGTGCATGTAATGAGTGGATCCAAAATGGGATGGGAGTCTCAAAGGGTTAAACGATTTGGACAAGAAAATCATTCGAGGACACGATATTAATAGGCCAAAAACAAACTATCCCTATCTTTTATTCTCATTCTTATTGTTTTGGTGGTTTTAATCACGAAAATATTTTATTTAAAGAAATTAGTGCAAAAAGGGCAAAAATATTCCCACGCTGTCCAAAAATGAACCACCCCGTACTAGCTGCGTGCACTCCGTAACCTTATAATACACGCGCGCGTAAACACTTGCGGGACGACGCACTATCTAATTTCGTCTCATATAGCTAGGCAACAACCAATGATATTGCGCATTTGCTTACTAAAAAAACCCGCCACTGAATAAGAATTCAACTTAAAAATATGTTCCGAAATTTTGATGGGGCAGTAACTAAATTTCTGTATAAGATTGGAAAAAAGTTGTTCAGTCTGGGGGTCCTCGATATTGAAAAGTCACATCGGCGAAGTAATTACATTTGTGGTATTGACGTGTGTAGTTTTATCAACTAGTGAGGTTGCAAATTATCCCGACTAAAAGGGACACGAAGACATTTCTGACTTCAAGGCCTAAATCCCGGGGGTGGGGGTGAATATACCCCAATATTTTAATGAGGGGATGGTCAATACGTTCACCCCCACATTTTCCCTAATAGTTTCAAAAATGGTAAATTTACTCGCGCTTCGCGCGCATGTGTGTTCTATTACATTAATTGAACGATTTTACTATAATTGTCAAAATGTTTAGCGCGCTTAGCGCTTAAATGTGTTACTAATGGATCTTTTCAGCAAAAACCCGGTCACTTCATATATTTTCATCAACCCATCCCCCCAATGTCACAAAAGAAAACGCACTGTGGACTGTGACCGACCATTGATATGACTGGTTGCAGTGGGTAAAACAGGCGGGGGGGCTAGGGGGGGACTGGTTGCCCCCCTTACAACTTTGGCCGGGAAATTTTTTGCAAAAATCATGCTTAAAATCAGCCGTTTTTAGTCCTCTGACCGGGAAAAATTGGCCTCTTGGACCCCCCTGAGAGGGAAAATTTCCAGACTGGAAATTTGCCCCCTCAGAAGAGCGGGCAGGCCCGTTACGCAATGACGGGTTGTAAATCACCAACCGAGAACGTTTCACGGGTTTATTGAAACAAACAGAAAAATTTTTTTCCAGCTGTCCATCGATCTATAAGAGGTTTTTCACCTCATATGGCTCAAACTATAACAAAGGTTTTTAGTCGTAGTATTCGTCATTCAGAGCAAATTTAATACCCAACTCAAAGTACCCGTGCTATTAAAAGTGTGACCCATACTTTTAGGCATACAATCCAAACATGCATGTCATTCTTAGATTCGAACGTAGCCAGAAATTCGGAATGGACTTTTGCGGGGCTTTGCCATTCCCGGCAGGATGGCCGCTAATCCAAAAGGTGGAAGACCTCTATCGACCACGACGACAAAATTACTGGAAATTCCTATTTATTGCATAAAGGTGACGCTTTCGGTTTATTCCCTTTAGGGGTGATTTAATACATTGGTAAGCATTCTAAATGTGCAAACAAAATCTAGTTTAGAAAACTGATCGCGCACTTTTATTGCAAATGTTTCGCAGGCGGTGTCGGCCAAGAAATCCCAATTTAGACCGTCACCATTGGTTAAATCTTAACGGAAAAATCTGAATGTTATATACTTATCAAGCAATATTTCTTACTACAATCCGTTGGACTGAGTAGAACCAACTCCACTTTTAAGGTTATTTGTTGATGTTTTCGTATAAATATCTGTGCCTCGTGTCCCTTTAAGTAACGATGACGATCAAAAAGGGGGTGTCATGGACAAGACAGTGTCCATGTCACAGACACTGTTCTCTAATTTTGTATGTGTTTGCATCATTGTTCGCGAGTATCCAATAGTTCTCGTCTACAAGGTCCAAAGTTTAGGGATTATTCCGTTTACGTTGTCATGGTAGCGAGGACACTCTTGTTATGGGCGACTCTCCAAATCTTTATACGGTATAGTTATAGTAGATGTCAAATCATCGGTCACCTTAGTACTTTCTGAACGTAGGGGCTTGAATGAGGGCATTGTGCAGTAGGTGGAAATTAAAATAGGTGCTAAATTCTATTGAACTAGAGTCCGTAGCGGAGGAAAAATCAATGCCTCTGCTTATTGAAAGTATTTAAGTCAACTTAAGCGCATTTAGCTACAATAACTCTCAAAACTAATCGCAATCGTATTCGCCTTCAGTGGTATTATGTAACAGGTGAGTTGAATGTTACTGACTTTGAGCAGCTGCGTGATTGGATTTCGAATAAAGCCTTTGTTAATCTCCATAAAAATGATGTAAAACATGGGGGGGGGGAAAGACCAGATATCCGTCATTCATGAACAGGTGAATCGGGCCAATATTTCTTTTTCTGCTCCTCTCCCAACTAAGCGACGCTGTCCAAAAATTTTCATCCGGTGACACGATGGTTGAATCTACTATAAGAACATATCTTATTACAAAGTATAAGTTGATTTCCAATTTCATGAGGAAACAAATATAACCCAACTTTTTTATTCATGCGCATGCGCACAAGTGGCTAAACAAGGGGGGGAGGACCGAGCGACGGCCCCCCCCCCAGAACGCTTCCACCTCTCCATCTATCCCCAATTGAAACTGACCGTTTGTACATTATCTATGGAGAAGCTAGGACCCAAAACTCGTTCTCTCAGAAAATACCTCGACCACCCCCCCCCACCGGCAAAGGTCTGGTTACGCCACTGTATGCATCCCACCAAGCTCCGCCGATTTCTACTCGTAGAGAGATTCCTGTCCTGAACAAGGGAACGGACAGGTCTCGTGTGTGGACAGTTTCACTTTTGCCCGAATCTTCGTACCGAGGTTGCTATATATAAATTCCGAATGATTTACTCAATAGTTTGTATATAGGGACCCAACCTATATAATGCATATCATTGAATAGGTGGCGATCTAGTTGTATATCAATGCCCTCAAAATACAAAGAAAGCAACAAAAATATGCAACAAAAGTAAATTAAAACATTTAAAACCAAATGAAAAACAAATTGTATTGACGAAGTATAAGTTACTTAAAGTGGCTACACAAACGAGTATCATTACACTTGCAGGTCAATTATCGTTAAGGGTAACTGCCCTTCTTGTATATTTAGTTGGTAGCAGGGGCGGCGCCAGGGAAACTCATAGGGGGTTCACAAAAATATAGGAGGGGCGAAACATTCCACAATGACCTCATATCGGTAAAAAAAACCCTAATTTTTACACATTTTTTGCTTAAACCCCCCTTGTCCCCCGGTCCCCCCCCCCTTGCCACCCCCTGCGCCCCCATGCTTGGAGATATTTTTAAAAGATATTACAGTTATCTACCACACCCAAGAAATCTATAGAGCAATAAAATACAACTTAAAATTGTAATACGCAGTAAGACAAAAAGAAACGATTGAAAAACCCAAGAAGAAGTAAAAGTTCAGAGATTTTCTTCAAAAGGTTAGCAAACACTTGATAAACGTTCCAAACCTTCGGCGAGTTTGTTTGTTTTGTTGTTGTGTTTTTGTAATGGAAATGGTCGTAGTCATGTGACCTGCTAGAACAATATCTATTCTACAACACGACCGATTTGATGCTGAAAAAAGTTGCTAATTTACAATAATAAACATGTAACTACGTCAAGCCTGTATGATAGTAAATATATTAATCAATCATTATTAAATTACAAAATGGAAGATATACGAATTCTTGTCCAGATCTTTTATTACAACGCCCACTGCGTTATTATTAAAATCTTTATCCACATAATTATACTATTAACGACAACGCAGCCCACATGTTTCTAGTAATATATATAATACTCCTTAAAGAAATCCCCTAAATGATGTTAGTATTAATTTACAAGTTTTTCCCAACGTAATTATCTTCAAAGAAAAGAAAACAGTTAGCCTGCATATTATACTTTGCGAAACGAAAAGGGTAGAAAAAGGCAGATATGGTCCACGGGAGCCATAGTCCGGGCGCACAGACGACAACGTGAATAAAGCGGTGAAACTTAAGTTGCGTAAAGAGTCAACTGAATGAATTGCCATATTGTTCACCGTTGTATGGAGATTAGAGTCCGGGTCACAAGGGTCACTACGCCACATTGGTTTATACACTTTATGACTGAATAAAGGGAACGTAAACCAACGGGGCAGTCAGCTTGTTCGTTCGCCAAAATATAATAACCCTTACTTAGATTGTTAAGACAATCGTACAGTGGGAGTTCAAAATGATGTTCCCTAATATCCTGATTTTTTTTCTTGTAAACTGTGCAAGGTAGCTTTAAAATTTTAAGTACTTCAAAAGTACATTTCAATAGCTTTACATGATTTTGAATTTTTCATTTAGGTTCAGCATCAATATCTGCACTCATTTACATAACGCCCTCAGATTTGCCTTGTACAAGATTCTATTGATTTGGTTAATTGAAGCGCAAATTTCAAGTGGGATACCTATCTTGCTTTACACACTCTGGTGTATAAATGGTAATAAATGTCCCCATCATATAACACAGGCGATTATTAGTTGTGATTATGTAACAACAGT
The DNA here is from genome assembly GCA_023653785.1 of Ophioderma brevispina. Taxonomy (NCBI): domain Eukaryota; kingdom Metazoa; phylum Echinodermata; class Ophiuroidea; order Amphilepidida; family Ophiodermatidae; genus Ophioderma; species Ophioderma brevispina. Next base: position 4,721 of record JAMKCH010036816.1, read on the forward strand.
GCATATTATTTTGACTGTTGAGAATTCTTCGGTTTGGAAAGAACTCGTTTTTAACTATTAACTACGGCAAAACAAAACGATAGTGAAAATCCCCCCAAAGCCAGTTCATTAAGTGATACCCTTAGTTGGCTAAAGGTCAAAGGGGTCCGACTTTTTGACAATTTCTTTCATGATAAATATTAATAATTTTGTGCTCACTTGGGAATAATGCAACAAACAGAAAGTTCTTTGCCTATCTCGTTTTCTGATCCTGGTTTGTGAATTACACTGTTAACATGTTTACTCATCTTCTTTGATTTACTGTACTAAATTTGGTACACGCGGCATTTCGGGAGCCTCTAAAAATGAGGCCCTAACTTGAAATAAATGCATGAATCTTGGGATTTTTGACATGTGATTAAGAAGTAATTATTTGTTAATATAAAGTATATATAATATTCGAAAAAGATTACAAATATTTTTAATATTTTTTGATTCAATCGGAAAACAATCATTTGACTACACTGTTTGGCCCTTATCACTAATATGATATATAATGATTTATACCAGAACAAACGTTTAATATGACTATGATTAGAAGTTAACAGGTTTAGACATATTTTATGTCATACTTCCTTTTTTTATTAACGGTAATGAAAAATACAGAGAGTCAATTAGCCTCTTTGAAGCTCATGTTGACAGACCGTATTTAATTTAGGTAAACATTATTTAAACGGGCGTTGTTCAATTTGGGTATAATGTAGTTATTGATTTATTCGATAAACGGATTTATCATCGAGAAATTAACCTCAATTGACCACCACTTTCGGTTGCTAGGTTGTACGGGGTCTTTGTGAGTTCTATTGTTTTAGCGCAGCCAATCGTGACTTGGTCCTTCCCTGGGCTTTTGTTGTCTTTCAAATCGTCCACATCTCATCTGTCAGCAAGGAGTGTGTAGTGGATTTAAGTGTGGTGTCCAAAATTTCACATCGATCATTTACCTATTGGATATTCTGGTTCAACATCTGCCGTCTCATTATATCTATTAACCGGGGATTTATAAACCATCGTATTTCATCTAACAGCCAACGAATTTTTCGGTTTTTGTAGGTGAGTGCTATGTGGTTTGATGTTAGAACACTGAAAATGGGACGTAGCTTGTAGATTTTGCGTTAGGAAGATGAAATGATTCAGGGGCAATTTTGGTGTCTAATTCTCGCGCCCCCTCACAACATTTATTTCACGGTGCGGCATCGGTTATACAGCTGCGGGAAGCTACATCCGATGTCGGCAGATAGAATCCCCGCGCAGAGCTTAGATGAGTTGAAATTCAGGTCTAGAACGCTAGCACTGACGTGGAAAATGGCGGCGTCCAGGTTTTGTTCGTATGGCGGTGGAAATCGAGTGATGCATAACTAAAACAGTGAATGTCAGGGTGATCACCAACATGCTGTGAAGCTGTAGGAGTTCCATGAACATGATGTCGGGTGAATGAGGTCCAAATGATGTTGTTATCGTCTGGTGAGTTTGCATTTTAGTGTGTCAAATCTCTTGAGGCTAGCATTGCCAATTTGCGTGTTGTTCAAGATGTAAACATGTTGTGTCGGGGTTAAATTGCAACATGCCAATTCGGCATTTCAAAAACTTCACTGACAGTGAAGTAATGGTCCAATCACCGGGTAGTTAACAACACACGTATTACTTGCTTGGGGTCGAATGTTATAGGCGATGTTGTAGTAGTAGTGTCACATTGTGCAAAACTGTTTACATGTATGGTGAGGCTCTTATTACTGTTATTGAAATTGAATACACAATTGTACTAGTTCGGGCACTTTGCCGTCTGGTACGTCAACGAATTTAGGTTAGAGGGTTGTGCTTTTGTGAATAGTTGGTATTTTTTCCAAATTAACTTGGTCGGCTAGTTTTTTGCATTTGGTGGTTTAGATAGGGTTGGTGTGGTGACCCTGCATCGATTCAGGGTTGCAGCTGGATCAGTAGGGAGTAGGCTGCCCTATGCCTTATTTAGCATGATTTTAAATTCAAGGCTACTAATGGCACATTCTACATACCCAATGACTGTGGCTACAGCAACTCCTAGACCTATTCCTCATAAGGGTTAGGTGGGGCTGCAATGACGGGGACCAGTACTGAGGCTTGCCGTAGTAAATATGGTTTGTTTATTTTGATGTTCTTTTAACTGCCGCATCCATGTCATCTTTGGATGAGCTTGGGGATGGGTCTTCCACATTTTTTAAAATGAAAATAATCAACAGTGCGTATGTGAATTTTGCCACAATATTTGATAAAGTGGAATATGGCATCGGGGATAAAATTTTTTCATTCGATAAATGAAAGTGGTTGTCTTGTTTGGAAGGATGCAAGCCCAACGACCGTGTCTCCAAAGTGTGAGCTGTGTGCCACTAAGGGTGTATTGGGGGGCGCATTCGAACCTTTTCATGTTCCAAGCCCCCACATACCAGGGCAACCTGCATCCATACCATCAGTCCTCTAGGACAAGCGCTAGGGACCGTTTGGAGACGTTTCATTTCAACAGTGTGGTTTCTATACTTCACACCACAGTTGTAACAGGGGGCAGCAATTTAATGTCACTCAGAGATGCTGCAATTGGTGTTGAATCACGTCATGGCTCACATCCTTAAGAAGGGGCCTAATCTCAATAATACCCTGATGTTATGCCGTGTTGTATGAAACCCATCCCTATCATTTTGATTTTTTATGCCTTTTAAGATCATATCCCTGATACACTCTGGCTCACATTCTTCGCGGGGGTTTCTTTAGAGGGATTTAGGTTGGACTACAAGGGCTACTAATTGATTGGACTGCCTTATGTAAATTACAAGGGAGAGGTATTGCATATAGTATTAATATCAAGGATTACAAAACCCCTTCTTACGTAATTACAAGGGAGGGGTATTTGTATCATAATTTAATATCAAGGATTTACATACCTTCTTACGTAAGTACAAGGGCGGGGATTGCAATTATAATATTCATATCATGGAATTTACATACCTTCTTAACTAATTACCAGGTGAGTTTGTAATGCTTAAGGAATTACTTCTTGCATAATGGGCGTTTTAAGTAATTCCGTTATCAATTGCATGTGATAGATGTGGACATGGCTGGGTAAGGAGAAGAGTTTGGGTAGGATTCGCAGCCGCTTCCAGAAACTCCCTGAAATAACCCATTCTTGTCACCTGTAACCTGGTATCAAATGCCACCCAGAGAAATGAAGAATTATTCACCATTTTGTCTGCTCATATGGATGTTAAAATGTTGGTATTGTTGTGAGTGTGTGCAGTTTAATACCATTTTGTCATTGCTTTTAACACGTGCGAGAGTGGGAATGGGGCTTTAATGGCTAAGTAGCACTGAATCCCGCCTTTAGTTTTGTGGGCCTTTTGGGTTTAAAGGTGGTGTCTAACTATTATGTTAATAAGCACTATCCATGAGCGGCATCCTGCTCTCCAGCGTTTTTTCTAAATTCAACGTTATCGATGGGCTGCAAGTCTTGCTGCAATACGATCATTTTGCTATGGCTTCCTAATTGTAGGTATTAGTGAATGACTCGTGATACCTCTGTCACAGATGGGAGAAGCTTTCAACGTCGTTGTGACGAAGTTAGGTTTTGTTTTGGCCTGTGTCTCAAAAAAAAAGCAGTAGCCTACAACATATATTTTTACTAAGGCCTTAACATTGGATTCGTTTTATGCAGTTTTTTAGTTCCGTCTGTGAATTGCAGGCAATAATTACAAAGGTGCAAAGTCTTGGAAACTAACAAAAACTTAAGAGAGCTACAATTTTTGATTGGGTCGCTCTCTTTCATACGTAAAGCTGTACCCAGGGAGCCTTTCATTCGACTTTTAATGACCTCACTTGTGTAGCCAAAAGTCTTGGGCACATAATTCGTCTACATTGGTGCAAAAATGATTTGCGTATGTGGCTTCTTTTCTTGAGAGAGTATAACGTTGTCCATATTTCAGACCAGTATACAGTAGGGAGCTAATGTTCTTGATTCTTTACTGATGCATGTGGGAGATCGTTTGGGGGTACTTTGATGGGAGTGTTTCAGGTAGGTGGCCAGAAGCAATGAAAGGGGGCTGTAGATCGTTAGCTTGGTTTGAAAGTATTCCCTTTTTTAGTGCAGTGGTATTATGGGGTAACCTGCTAGAAAGGTCAACGCATCGTTTTGAGGTAAGACAAAACAGAGCCTCGGTGGAAGTTTGTATTACAATCAACCATCAAAATGCCCTGGAATTATGAAGCTGGTGCGATTTTTTTGTCCTTCCATGTTGAGCAAATGTTTTTTTCAGATCTAGGCATATTCCGGGCTCCCTTAATAACATTGGTGTTGCATTGTCACGCTTCCAGATGCAGCGTTCCCGGAAGTTGGCCCCAGCAGCAGTCAAATAAGACAGGTTCCAGAGTTTGTATATAACTTTAAATGCAAGGGTTCGCTTTTCTCGTTTTCTTCATCTTTATCTACCAATACAATATTTCTTACAAAGGTCTGTAGATCCATTTATTGTATTTAGGGATGTTTGGGGTTTGGGTAACATTGGCTAGCGGCTATTTCACAAGTAGTGGCATATCTTGCTCCTATTGGAATTTCCATGGTTATGCCCCCTGTCATCATGTTGCACTTACACTCGCATTTCATTTATACACAATATGAAATAATTTGGGATCCCACCAATAGTTTTATTGTAGCTAAAATGAATGAAGGCGTAACTGTTAAAAAGCCCACATCGTGATTCAAGTGTGGCCCATTCACGTTTCCTATTCTGTGCGACTGATTAGTATTCTTACCATCTGTTCAACATCCAACGCATCGAGTTACGATGTGGCTCTTTATAAAGCAGCCTTTCTTCTTGCTGTTCCTCAGAGTAGTGAGTACATGCCCTACAAAGGAGATGGAGGTAATACGCAGGCTCGGTTTTAAGTGACATTCATTTGTCAGGAGGGTGATGTGAAATTGAGAGTCATCTGAGGCTTTCAAAGACCGCTCAAGGAGGTAGGGTGCTGGGCATATCATACCAACTTTATGCCCTGTGATTGGCAGTATCTCAGTTTGTGGGTATTAGGCCTCATTGGCTAGATTTGCTCTTCAGAATTAGGTGGGAGCCGCTAACGCCCCGCGGTTCCGCAAACGTTAAGGGATGGACTTAAGTCTGGGTTTACCCCTCGGGCCTTCTCTGCCCACCGTTTTAGCTAGGGCAGCATGCTCTGCTTCTGGCAGGTGTGTCTGATGAGTCTTATTAAAGAGTATGGTAGATGGAAAATCTTCTGCCTGATATATTAGGCCCAATCTATGATTTCATTTGCTATAAACTCTTGGACAGACATATAGAGCTGCAAACATTCTCATTGTATTGTGCTTTTGAGTTTTTCATGCAGGCCTCCTGTATGTTACAAGCTTTGTATTCTAGTACCGTACTTTTAGCATGTGGGCTTGTGTGTACATTTGGATACCCCACCTCGTTTTTTCTTTTGTTCAGCAATGTGAAGCAAACTCGAACTCTGGTATTGTTTACCGACATTAACAGTAGCCGAGAGGAACACCCATCTATGGCGAGGGGGATCTGTAGTTTTGGAACGGATTATCAGGTTGCAGACTGGCCGGTGCTGGGAAACATACTGCGCCGTTATCTGCAGACATAAGTCTCCTCAAACTATTATCTTGCACTTGGGGGCAATGATATTTGTTCAGATTTTGGAATATATGGGCAAGAGTTCAGAGACATTGGTAGATATTAGGGGATCTTGCCAGAGTCCGAGAATTCAATAATGGTCTATAATTTTCAGAGAGAGTGTATATGAGGAATCAAGAAACGCTGGCCAATAGTGCCTTTGACATCACAATGTGCCCGTAGGTTCTGTGGATATGAAAATGCAATGTAGTGAAGCTTCTCACTTGATCAATGCTAGTCTAGGCCGTGACGTTTATTGGAATGATAACATTCGCCTGAATTCATCTGGCAAGCAATTTTTTGTGAGAATTTGTCAGATGCATTAGTGTTTTTTCAATAGTCATCCAGGTTCATTTCATTACCCCCATGAGAGCTAGTGATAAAGTATTTTTCTGATCGTTATTTCTAACGATCTGCATGTCCTTTTGTTTGGGGAAAACAATTTTTTGAGTACTAATTAGTCAATATTGGGCGTGTTTTTCGGCTGTAACGAGCAAAAAAAAGGGGGGGGGGGTTGGGGCAAATTTCCGGATCGGAACTATTGTTTGGGCGTAAATTTTCATAATTTTTTAGTTCCTTTACAGCCGCAACCCCTTGGCGGCTAAAATTTATGATTTACCTGATGTGCAATTATAATGCCAAATTTTAAAGATTATTTAGGAGATGATTTACGGTTAAACTATTGGTGCAATGCAGGAGTTATTCAATGTAATAATGGATATCATGTGAGTTTAGATTTTCTTATGCAATTGCGGGAGTCTATCTAAATATTAATATGAATCGGGGGTCTGAGGCAAATTGCAAGAGAACGAATTAGATTTTAATGATCACCTAAATCTTCTATTGGGCCCCATAAATTGGATTGGACCTCCTTACGTAATTACAAGGGAGAGGATTTGGATACCTTCTTACGGACATACAAGGAGAGTATTATTATATATTACTGGTATCAAGGAATTTAATATACTTCTACGCTAATACAAGGGAGAGGCAAGGGTTATATTAATAATATTAAAATCAAGGAATTTATATCCTTCATTAGTAAATTCCAAGGAGAAATTGTTATATTATAATATTAAAATCAAGGATATTTTATACCTTCTTACGTATTACAAGGGAGAGGAATTGTTATATTATAAATTAAAACAAGGAACTTTATACCTTCTTACGTAAATTAAAGGGAGAGAATTTTTATATTAGCATATTAATTTCAATATTTTACATTTTGCATAATGTGGATTATGAATAATTGATTTTGGCATTCCTGACAGAAATGCTCAGCTAAACAATTTGTATTCTGGCTCTTAATTCTTGTGATCATGTAGTTGATTGATTTATTCGATAACGGATTTATCATCGATAATAACCTCAATTGACCACCACTTTCGGTTGCTCGGTTGAGCGGGGTCCGTTGTGGAGTTCTATGTTTAGCGCAGCCAATTGTGACTTGGTCCTTCCCTGGGCTGTTTTGTTTGTCTTTTTCTAAATCGTCACATCGCATTCTGTCAGCAATTATGTGGAGGGGATTAGTGTAGTGTCAAAATTTCGCCACCCTCCCACCCGGGATTTATTGACATTGTTTAAATAGGCTTCATTTGCAATACAGGTTTGTGTGGCAGCGTAGATTTCATATTTTTTTAGTTCAGTTACAGCCTCAACCCCTTGCCGAAAAGTTTATGATTATGATGCTGCAAATTATAAATGCCAAATTTTTAAAGATTATTTATGATATTTAGTCAGGTTAAACTTGGCACATGCAGGGGAGTTATTCAATGTAATAAATTGATATCATGGAGTTAGATTTTCTTATGCAAATTGCGGGGAAGTCTATTTTAAATATTAAATATGAATCGGGGGTTCTGATGCAAATTGCAGGAACTAATTAAGAGTTTTAAGATCAACTTAAATTATATTGGGCCCAATAAATTGGATTGGACATCCGTACCTTTACAGGTAGAGGATTTGGATACCTCTTACGTAATTACAAGGAGAGAATTGTATTAAATATTTAATATCAAGAATTTCATATCCTTCTTACGTAAATTACAAGGGAGAGGAATGGGTCATATATTAAATATTTAAAATCAAGGAATTTATATGCCCTGTTTCACCCCCCTACGTAAATTACCAGATAGAATTGTTATATGATACATATTAAAATAAGACTTTATATACCTTCTTACGTAAATTACAAGGGAGAGAATGTTATTATAATATTAAAATCAAGGACGTTATATATACCTTCTTACGTAAATTATCCAGGGAGAAATTGTTATATGATAATATTAGTTTCAAGGATTTTAGCATTTTGGCATCATGTGGATTTATGAAATAAATGAGATTTTGGCATTCCTTTAACAGAATGCCAGCTAACAATTTGTGTTCTGCTTCTTACTTTCTTGGTGATAACCATACTCCAAACAGGGGAATTAAATACTCGGCTGTGGATTACATCACTGTATGTCTAGCTGCGGCCTTGACTACAACAACGTGTGATACACAACCAGGGTTCCGATAGCAAGCATCAGGAAACTCCATTTGATAGAGATTCCCGAATGATCAAGACTCATGAGAGAGAAAAAAGATAAATGCTAGTGGTGAATCAAAGTAGAAGGTCCATTGGCCCCGAGTGTTAACACGTAATATACCGTATTCAATATGACGTCAGCCACCAACATTTTGTGGACAAGATGAATACTTCCAGAACTACAATAAATTAAGCTAATCATCGATCATGTTTAGCGTTTGCACATGGATCATTGACCGGTGAATGTTATTGTAGTACTGGAATGGCGTCTATCTTGTCCACCAACATTAGCTGGCTATGAATACGGTCTATAGCCCTCACCCCCAGACACCGATTCTTACTTGAAGGTCACAATTAGTATTTTGGCACATTTACCCTGTGCAATCTAAAATGTGTTTGGTTTGGATGTCAAGAGCGAACGTGAGAATATTAATCAATATCAATTAATACTTTATATTATCAATATCAATTATCTTTAATGTTTATTTTGTCTATTTTCCAAGGAACATAAAATAAACACATTTTGCCCACACATTTCAACAAATTTCCGGGACAAGGGATAAATGTCTAAGGCCCATGATTTGTCTGGGGGAAAAGTTCATTTTTTAAAGGTTGTTATTATATTTTTTCTTGGAAAATATAAAAAAAAAAAGAACGTTTTAAATTTTAGGGTTTTTTTGAAAAAAATCAATCACTTTCAGCTTTATGTTAATGTTTTATATTTTCCAGGTGTTAAAATGGTCATTTCCGATTAGCCCATATCGCTTACGGAAATTGTATTTGTTATATTACAGGCTTCCGTATGTAAATTTAGGCGATGTTTTCGAGCAGGTTGTTATTTTTTTTTCGGATCTCCTGTTTGGAGGTAAAACGGTCCAGCCGTTTAGGATGGTAGAAGGGCAAATATTGTACTAACTTGGCCTAATCTGATAATGTACTATTAATCCCTTTCATTTGATGAGGGCTAATGTATTCAGCCAGAACAATAGGCTACACAAAAACAAGTGATTAGAAACGTGGTGCAAAATTAGTGTTTAGGAATTAAAACATGTCAAATCTCTAAACAATTGCCAGTGGTCCAAATGCCTAAACACTAATGTCATATCCCCTAAACAGTTTAGATTTAAACACATTTAGGATATGTGTTTAGTGTGATTTGTTATATGGCCTCCATTTTTTGTGATAAAAATATTTTAATTGATCTTAATTTTATTGAGAAAAAGGTTTCTCATGGACAAAGCAACTTTGTTTATAGGAAATCCCCGTGTTCTATTAAGTGGAGGGCCAAAATCAAAATAAGCAAGTTACTTGCCATATCACTACAAACTAAGCACACTTGATTTTTTTTTGGTAGTGTTTATGATAATAACAAATAATTCAGAGGTTGTGCTAATTAAATTTTGTTGCGGTCCACCTCAACTCCCAAGATGGCGGCCAAAAATGGCCGCCGTTTTGGTAATGACAGTATTTTGAGGGTAAATGCCTATTGTGAGACTTCAATCACTTGTTCTTGGTGTTTATTGACGATAACTTTAATATCTACATGATGTACCAGCTTTTGTGGGTTTCATTGTTATCAACACACCGTTTGGGGCAAAAAGGCATATTTTTGCCATTTTATCCAAAAAGATGTGTGGACGAAAACTTCTCACAATATTTCCAAAATGGTTCTTAATAATTGTGTCAAGACTTCTCAGGAATTTGCCCGCATTAATATGCATTTTGTGTGACAAGTACAGGATCATAGCCAGTTTAACTTAAAAGTTATAGTGTCTAAGAATGAATGGGGGTCTTAATCACAAAAAAACGCCATTTTTGCACCATTTCTCTAAAACATGAACAAATGTGGGTGTCAATACCATATAAAAGGCTATTAGGCCAGTTTTGATCACATAACTTTTAATAAATGTTTTGATTCAGTTGCTGCAATGGCCTGGCTGATTCAATTTTTGCACGCCCCGGTAACCTCTAATGTCCAAGATGGCGGCCGGCCATTTTGGCCGCTGCTTTACAAACAATGTTTTAAGGATAACGGGTTGTTGAAGCCTTTAATAGGCATATGATGTGTCATTTAAAGCAAATAAAATAATTTTATAGGATTATACCATGGCTTGA
>JAMKCH010036817.1:0-15243 GCA_023653785.1 Ophioderma brevispina
CAAGGAACTCGCACCACACTCCCAAAGACCCCAGTTGGGTAGCTGTGGTCGAGGAAAAGGGCGCTTCTCAGGGACCGTAGCTAGCTAATACTGGGGAATGAGGGTAGCCCTCTGGGAAAAAGTAGGGCCTATTTGTGCAAATTCTTACTCCTCCCGGGCACCGCAGAGCTACAGATGGTGGGGCATTGTATAGGCCTACTTGGACTCCAATCTAGTGACCAATCTGAATGGTCCGATCTGTTCCCCTGGCCAGTGGCGGCGCAAGACTTCTTTTTCGGGATGGGGGGATTTCGGGGTGGGTAGGGGGTGGGGAGGGATTTAGTTACATATTTTGGGAAGCCCAAACTTTGCAGATTGTTAACACTATGGTCCCCAATTGCTGTTTTTGCCCAAAATTTGTGATTTTGGGTTAGGACAATTATCAAAAATCCTCTGCAAAAATCATGTTTGACTATGCCTTCACGACACTATATACCACACGTGTAGACATAAAATGGGAATGCAAACAGAGGACTTAATCGCCTAACAATAGATTAACAACCTTGATTTTTGGCATTAGACCTACAAAATGAAGATATTGTAATGATGTCAAACTTTGATGAAGTGCAAAGAATTAAAAGTGCGTGTTCCGATCGTTCTTTGGGACCCCCTCCCGATTACCAGAAGTAGTATCGATTTGATATAGATGAAAGGTCGTATTTTCTCATTGTGGTCTGAAATTGACCCTTACATTCCATTCCATTCCAAGATATAAACAACAAAATTGCGTTTTAGTGGTTAACCATCAAGATTAGCAGTGTTGAATAGGGATTTGCAATATGCATTATTGCGTATACAATCAAAACGCACAAGCTTGTTTCCCACGGTACTTGATGGGGGTATGTGCAAGTGCCCAGGCTTTCATTTCAAGTATGTTTATGTGTGTGTGTGGGGTTTGGTGAATGTTATGTGTGTGTGTGTCACAAATTGGGTTAAGTTTTTTTTTTTAATTGACTCTCAATTGAAAAGTTAACTTTTTTTTCAAAAATTGGAACCAAAACTTCTGTCATAGGTAGACATGGGCGTTGATGAGGTCAACATGTCATGTTGAAAGTCAAAGGTATGTGAGTCAAGTTGAAACAATGGGCTAAAAATGTAAAATTGCATCTAAATGAAAAACTGAGGTTCATTGTAACCAGCTTTGTATCGGTGCACCTGCGACCCTCCAATTTATGTTGATGAGTCAAAGGTCACATGGCCCAGGGTCAAAGGTCCTGGGGTGGCCCACAGCTTATATTCTGGTTGAATTATAGCGAGTGCGAAAGCCAGAGAGAACCGCGGAATTCTAGGTGTTTTGTTTTTTTATTTTTTGTGAACGTCGCGGGGTATTTGTGCCCTAAACCTACGGACTATGTTCGGCTCTCACAATAACTCTCACATCAATATCGGCGCGAAACTTACAGATAGGGTGGGGGGGGTAAACGGCAATCCATTGGGGGGGGTTGGTTTGGGTAGGGACGTGCAGCTCCGAGAGTCTGGAAGTAGGACCTATAGCTATACATTTGGTTTTTGCCAAAAGGGGACCCAAACCTATACCAGCGACGGAAAGTTTAGCAAATTTAACCCCAAAAGTTGCCATTTATCTCTCAAAATGTGGCATTTTAAGCAAATTTTTGCTCGGATTGCGGAAATTTGAGAATTTCCCCAAACAATTTTAGAAAAATGTGGCTTCGTTGAGATCTTTTGACTAATTTTCCAAACCCCAAACAAATTGAGCAAACCTTTGAAAAAAAAAACGACCACCCATGCTATACCACAAATTAATTGACATGAAAAATGATACCAGAGGCTGAAACTGGGGGCCCGATGTTGGCACGACCCCGTATGGTCATAGTGTTGAGAACCCCCTGAGAGCAATTCTATCAAAATTAATCTTTATAGTTAAATCGAGCCATGAGAAATTTTGGAAAAAACAAAAAACCCGACCCATTTGCTATACCAAAATTGGCATGAAAAAAGGGATCATTGATTATACCAGAGGTTGAAAATGGCGACCGATGTCTGTGGCACTCCGTATGGTCATTTGTGTTGAGACCCCAACCCCCCCCCCCCCCCCCCCGGGTCAATTCTATCAAAATTAAATCTTTATCTACTTAAATCGGGCTACCCTTTAATTGCATTGCCACTGCAAGGTTGTAAACCAGACCGCTTTCTTCGAGCATTACATTCGTATCGCGGTAAGTTATATTAAACCGGGAAGCTAGCAGGACATTGTACACATCTCAAGTCAAAGGTTGCAGTGATAAATATGTTGACAGACTGCCAGGGACCCCCGAAACGTGATTCTTAAGTGACGCAAATGGTGCCTTAAGGAGAGGGGGCCAAACCAAAGTTGTACGGGGTCAAACTTTTAAATGATCTATAATCATGTGGAAAGCACACCAGTTAGGTGTCTAACCATAAGGATCAAAAATAGGTATAGTTTGTAATATGTACAAGCTAACGTATCGGAAAGTAGAGGCTAAGACAGCAAAAAATCAAAATAGGGCCCATTCAGTGTACTAGGGGTCAAATTTTAAAGTTGCCTCGATTTGGAAAAAATGGTGCAATTATTGGTGGAGTTCATTCTGATTAAAATAAGAATAGTTTGACTGTCAAATGATTAGTTAAATGTAGGGGGCAGCAGACGGCAACGTCCATTGCTTCAAGGGGCTGATCTGATTACCCCCCTACTTCTTAAGCAAGGCATTTTGAGACAATCAAAACTATTACTTATTGTAATCCGATGAGCTCCACCACTTAATTTGCCACCATGTTTATCCAAATCGGAAAGCAGCAATTTTAAAATTTGACGCCCTGTAAACTGAATGAAATTGACCCTTTTTATTGATTTGCTGTTTTAGTCTCGACTCTGAAACTTTAGGTGTCCTTATACAACATTGCCTTTTCTGAATCCTTGTGGTTGAACATAATATGGTATCTTTTCAACATGATGGATCAATTTACAAATTTGACACCCTGTTGTACAATCTTTGTCATGGGCCCCGCTCTTAAGGCACCACTTGCGGCACTTAAGAATGATTCAGGGGGGTTCTGTCAGGCTGTCTACATATTTAATCACTCAACCTTTTGTACTGAGGATGTGTTACAAATGGTTGCTAGCTCCAGGTTATATTTACTTTCGGCCTAAAATGTTTTATCATTGGCATTCGACCCCCACAGCCATGCATTAGTAAAAATATATACCAAGGACGCGCGTGCATATATCAGTGCGCAAGTGTCCAGTCAGCCTTCTTGTTTTGGTTAGATTGGTCACGCGGAAGGCACCACATTATTCTTCAAAAATACATAATTGATCATGTGCTAATTAATGAATACAAAAAATAGCTTAAACGTATTTTTCAACTGATATATGAGGTATCTTTATCCTCTTTTTTTTTGTTTCAAAAAAGAAATATTTAGAAATAAATATCAAAGAGGGGTCAAACGCCAACCGATCACGATTTAACGCCGAGGAGGAGAACAAAAGGTCACGAAATTTGCGTCCAAATAACACGTTGTTGATAATTAGAACGTCTTTCAATGAATTAATTAAATACGTAGTATTAACATCGATCTTGAATGTTTTACAGTGGCCTTATTGTTTCTTTATCACCAAGAAATAACTAATTTACATTAGAACTAGCACAAAGGTCAAACTCTAAGGACCATGGGTAATCAAGCACGACACTGAATGATACCTCGTACCCTAGGACTCTGGTACCCACAATTAAAGTACATACTCTTGTCCAACCCCGGGAATTCAATTCGCATTATACTGTTTACAAATCTTTAGTATGTTACAACACGTTTATTTGATCTCATGAAATCTAAATCATCTATCAGCTGTTTGAATACAAAAACCCGAGCAATCGAGGAGACACGATGGGAATGGGAAGGGTATTACCTGAATAGGTACACATTCAACATGGGGACCTCCTGGGTCAACATGTCAGCCTTCTATAGAAAACAACATGGCGAAGTCGATCTTAAGTATAGATACATATAAAAAGAAAATGGTATCATCAGCAGCAGGTCAATGCATTTCTCAGCCCTTGCGAGACGCGAGGTACAGGTCAGCCCATGCAATCGCTATATGCTCTGCAGCTGTCTTGTGACTCTAAGAAACGTAGTTTCCAGGGGAAAATCCCATTTAAGTCATGAGATAGATTGCGGGGGGGGGGGGGGTGTTATACTACCGTGGACAAGTAAATATGTTAAAAAGAAATGACGGGGGAAAATCATAAAAAAAATACAAATTGAGGAAGAATGGGCATACAAACTTGATTTGTAAATTGTTTGATGAAACAAGAATTGTATAAATAATTTTTCGCCATTTTACCGCAAAGTAAACTGCAGTACTATATAGCCGTACACGCACATGTCCTTCACACCTGTTCAAGCATAATTAGAATATTGTCGACGGCCTGACCTGGGGATGACGGCACATGTGAAGGCTGGTGACGACTCGATAATTGTAACAAGTTTTGGATTTATTAAACTTGAATCCCAAATCATTTTGAAATGCAATTAATAATAATGAAATTCAATTTAAAAATGAGCATGATGGTCTGATATTTGATGAACTCAGGACAGGCGTTGTTTTGCGGGGAGGCAATTACCAAATTGCTGCTTATTGATGGCGGTACTTTATTATTTTTTACACACATTCTGGATATCTAGTAAAGAACTTTTCCTCTAAAATACCTCATCGGAATTGAACAAATGTGGACCACACAGATTTATTAACTATAATCATCGTCGCCAATTTCCTATAGTTTTTAAAAAGTTGAACCACAAGTGCAAACTCCTTACTAATACTCACTAGGGTTGGTCGATCTTTAAAATATAGGGACAAACCATGGGATCGGATCGGTGGATCGGCCGATCGCCAAAAAAAAATATCGGGCATCGGATAGGCAGAGAAACCCTGGATCGGTTAATCTCTACTGCTATCCATTAACAATTGCTAGCTAGCAATTGAGTTATTGGAAAAAAATTTTGGATTGTGCCACCACCCAACGAATTTGGCAGTCTCGACGGAATAATAAACTGCATGTTGCTGGATATGGTGGGATGAATCAGGATTCTGCCACACATCCTTCAACATGCAGAACTTGATTCTGTTAGCTGCCGAATTCATAGGTTGTGCCACAATACTTAAATTCTTTCCGATATGGTGGCAGAATGTTGAATTTGTCCCAAATGGAGACTTGTATCCATCAGGTCATTCAGAGGTCACTTTGGGTCATTTATTGCTCCTTTTCTTTGACCACATAATTGGATGACCAATTTGGGACCCATTCCCGTTGGTTTTTTTTTTAGGTTTGTGATCCCACCAATCATAAACCTCATTAATCTATCTTCTACATCCAGGCATTGGCATGGACTGCAGCATCACCCGACTTCGTCAAGGAGGTCGTTGGTCTTGTACAGACCACCGATTTCTTTATCCACTTGTAGATGACCCTTACATGCAGGTAGGCATGATTATCAATTGCAATTTAACTTAACCAACCCTAAAATAACGAGCAAGTCACTTAAGGGTTGTTTTACAATCAGGGTACCTATTGGCTGAACACTACAATGTGACTCATAAAAACAATGTCTTGAACTTATCTCATTGGTACTATTGCCAAACTAAAGTCCACCAAAAGCACTACCTGCAGCTGCAAAGAAACCATTTCAAATGTTGACTGACTACACAAAAAATATTGTACATATAACATGGAAATTGCTTAAAATCACCGTTCATTTGAGGAGGTTAATATGTGAGTAGAACCAGCACTATCATAAAGAACATTTGGGACAACATTCAACATTCAGGAATAATATTTGAAGCAAGGTAATAATTTCAGAAAATCTTAGAAGAAGGTGACCATTCGGTAAACGTGGGTGTCAATTTGCAATTTAGTGGGAAATAGTCAAAGATGTCCCTCTCCGAATTTAGGCAATAAAGCTAACTAATTGACAGATTGATTTGTGGGGTATTTTCTTTAAAAACTTAGTTATTTTCTATACATTGTAGTGAACACTTGTGGATACCTCCTTAAGTTTTCCTGTATCAAATGATCAAATGTTAGAAGTCAGTGTTCCGTCAAATCTTGTCCTTTCCGAAAACACAAAGTTTCCCTAACCATAATTTTTTTTTTTCTGAAGACCTCACACTCAAAAACTTTTGGAAACATACTCTTGATACTATAATACAAAAAATATTAATACTGAAAATAACCAAAGCACTTTGTTTTTTAACCAAAGGCAGAAATCCAGAAATCAATGAAGTGCTCTGTCAAAATCTTGTTCTATCCGAAAATTGTTGTAACGTTTGATCACTCATAAAATTGTTCACGAAGACGTGACGCCTCAAATTTTTGGAATATACTTATTGACTTGCCTACAATTCAAAAACACATCAATACTGAAATTAATAATGCAACTTTATTTTTCACCCCAAATGGAGACAGCCGAGGTACCCTGATGTAAAACCCAAACCCTTAATCGAAATTACGTTTTCGTTATGGATGCTCTTGTTAGGTTTGCAGAACAGATGTACATGTATTTAAAAATGTAGCAGATTTACTTGAATCATAATACCAACTCTGATTAAAAATTACTCGCCCCCCAGTTGAATTGTTCCTTGTTTACAAATCGACAGTTGATTAAATTGTAAAAAAAGAGTAAAACAGACAAATATCACATCTACAATTTGCTTACACATGTTGAGCAATGGCACTAGTATCGTCGATTTAGTCGGTTGTAACTATACATCATACTACATCCATGGAAGGATTTCCCCTGAATTTTGTATTAGGACCACAGTACTATTTTAATTTATGCAATATTATTATTGGACCTCATAATGTGTGCCCTGGTTAAGAGTGAGGTTAAATATGAAAAACAATTTTTATGAGCTCGGCATATTTGAATCTTTTTTCTTCTGAACCTATTCAAATGCACTGCTACAGGTTATTGAAGTATTTCTACCCTGATGCGAGTACACCCCTCACCAAACATTCACGGTTAGAAGTTCCCTTTACTAGATTTCATAAGGAATGATGAAAAAAGAAGCAATCACATGCAATGTATGGGACCTCTAGATGGCAAGCTGATTCAACCACATGGATTTTAACCCTGGAAGATTTGGGCATATCTTTTTCTAGAGTAGGAGTAGCCAAACTTGGGTATATTGTAGGAGGGGAACCCCCTAATAACCATGATTCCCAAGGGTCCTCCCCTGCGTCTGGCAGGGGGTAGGGAAAAAAGTCAAGGGACAAAGGGAAAAAAAGGCCAAATATTGCACAAAAAATGTCAAAAATTTGGGGCATATTGTGTATGATTTATTGGATTCCCGCAGGACCGATGATGTACACTTGCTGGAAAGAAGGGGTTGATTTTGATGAGTGTGAACGGATCAGATGAGTGTTAAAATATGCTAATTATTCTAATTTGCATAATTAAGAAGTTTTCATAGTCGTTATAATGTAAACTTGTTAGAAGGAAGCAGGTTGAAGAGTTCTCGACCTGATTAGACATTGAGCATATTTGAAGGGAAATTACATTAAGGAAATGAGTTAAATGATTGCAGAAGAAATTGGTTTTTTTTTGTATCACTTATCATTTTTGGACGGTTTGCATCGGGTACGCCAAAATTTCCAGCATGGAAGCCTATGATGGTGCGATCTTTGCCATTTGAATATGCAGCTCAGGTATGTAAATGAGCTCATATGCAGAATTGCGGTATCACTACAACGTACACGGATACTAAATTCCTTCGCTTTGTGCAAGGCCACTCTGCCATACATCTCTTGTGTGAATCATAATTGGGTAAAGTGCTTGTGAGCCAATAAAGCGGACACTGGCACATTTGAAAAATAGTGCGCCCTTCAAGATTTTTCAAATCGATATTTTTGCAGGTTACAGGATTTTATATAAAAAAGCCCTCACCCGAAATGATTAAGACCAAATTCAGCTATGGGTAAACAGAACGGTTTTATAAATTTTAACGTCGCCGGCGACGGTTAATTCGGCAGACGACGTGGAAATGGAGTTGAACACAAGAACAAGACGCCGTATGCATGTTCCCACGCTATGCACACTGTTTGATGGTATATAACTTGTGGTTTTAATATCAAGTGAGTACGACGTCAAAAATATTAAGGTAATATACACATTTGGTGATTTAAAGTTATGGAAAACTTAAAAGTTGGGCCTACAAATACTGGATGTCTTTTATCCTCATATCAATGTCCTATCTGTTTTGGGGTACTCGTATTTTTTATGTGTAAAACATATCTCTGTTCTTCAATGGCCTATACTATCATTTGAGAGCAAATTTAAATTTCATATTTTGTGAAAATGTGCAGTGCACTTAAAAGGGACATTCTTGTTGGCAAATGCATAAATTAATATGCCATAATTGCGCATCGATGAAAGGGTACTGGTATGGAGGAGGGGTGCGTCGGGAGGGGTGGGAGTGTCTTGGGGAGAAAAACAATTATCAATATTTCGGGTGTTTTTCTTGTTCTAAGTTTCTTGTAAAAAGAGGCCACAAAGAAATGCTATCATCATGGAGGTGTCCATGGCAAGTTACTACAAAGGATGCATACTGACCAAACCATGATCAAGGAAAACCCTTTGGAATTTCAGACAGTAAACATGTCTTGTATAACAACAATTTTACTTTCCTTACAGAAAAAATCTTCATTAACGAGCGTTACCTGTTCTAGCGTCATAAATTTTTTTTTAGGGGAAATAGCTGTGCAATGTTCTTAGTGATTTTGTATGCTATGGGTGTAACTGATTGTGACAACATGCTGATGCTTTCTGGTATTGCACAAAAATGAGCGACAAGGATAGGGACAAGGTCGGTAACCAACTCATTATGCGTGGATTTAAGGCAAGTTAGTTTGTGGTACAGTTCCTTTAGAATTACTGAATTGTTATGTGGACCGCTTGTAGCCTGGCCTATTTTCTAGACAGTGTTGTGTGTAAATTAATTTCTGGGTATTCACATTCTTGCAAAATGGTTGCTAAAAGCCAGTTCATTTTTTAAAATTAACATCCCCATAAAGGGTTGGACATTACGCGAGTGGTCAGATATAAAAATAAGTCAAAGGATACCGTGATCTGAGGGTAGACGTTTCATATAGAATTCCCATTGATGCAAATGAGGTATAGCCATTCATTCCGTCAAGCTCTACTGCACAACGCCATACAGCGCATGACGGAATCAATTGTAATACCTCATTTTCATCAATGGGACTTCTATATGAAACGTCTACCGATCTGAGAGGGACTTGTAAGGCCTTGAATTGATACAATGACAATCATAACGATTAGCAACATGTTCCTGTGAGGAATTCTGCAGGCTTAGTGGATTTTGACTTTTGTTTACTCAATTGCCTCTTTGCGCCATGATCAGGCAGTGACAGCCAAGAAAATCGGATGTAGGACACTCCCATTGATTTAACACAAAACTTAATGGAAAATTGTCACATGACCATACTTTAGGTCAGTAAGATCATGTGGCACCCACCCATCAGTTGATAAAGATAATTTATTTGTATCAAAACCTCAAGAGATTTTAGCAGTGTTTAATCATTTCCAGTAAGTCTGTTGATTGATTTGTTCTGCAGGACTGTGCAACTGAGGCCGAGACCCAGGTGACTGGTGGACAGACCGTGATGAACCCTTGGGCAATAGTTGGTGGTGTAGCCAGTACTGTATGCATGCCAACAAAAAAAAAAAAAAAAAAAAATATTTTTAGTTTCTCGTGCATTGGCAAAAATCAATGCACTTGCGTCAGTTTGACCAGACTCATAATGGCACTCGCCCCTGCGGGGCTTGTGCCATTATTCGTCGTCAAACTGAGCGCGCGTGCATTGATTTTTGGCCAATGCATTCGAAGCTAAAAATATTCAGCCATTAACCTCTAATCAATTTTCGCCGACGTTTGCATAATAATGATTTAATAATCAGTTTGTGTTTGTTTATTGGCTAATTAACATTAAAAAAGGTGTTTTTTTACAAAATCGTGAAAATTCACGATGGACCAACAAAATTGTGATAGACCCAAAAATTCACGATTTTTTGCACGTTTTGCGCAATCGCGCAAAACTCCGGTGCCTAATGTAACTATTGTAATCTTGTGCAGTTTAAAAGAACTTGTGGGATTTGACCTCTTTTTGTCTTTAATACTTAGTATGAAGATTTCAAGCCAACCACTTCCAGGTTATGTTAGCAGATCCATGCCAGTAACAAATATACCTCAAAACTCGGGGATGTACGATTTCCAGATTCTAGAAATTTGGCCATAATAAAAATTCTGGAAATATTTTTTACTTGAACTTTTTTTTACATTTATGGACTTGGGTGATGTTATTTCAGCATATTAACCCTAACACGTCATTGGGTCACCCGCTATGACATGTCAGGACGGCAATAGAAGGTAATACAAAAGTATCTCCGGAAGTCTCACTGGCAATTAGTTTCTTGTACTGCTGGTGAGCCGTTTTCCCACCAGCAGGAAAACAGCGGAAATAGCTTTGAAGTCTTACCAGCAATAGGCAGCAAACATTAGGTCTCCTGAGGGGAAGACGTCGCACTGGCAAGTGTCGTAGAACACTTAATGAGAACATCTCGAAGATTTATTGGACAAACAAGTAAAGAAAACAAGACTATATTTTGAACTTGCACGCTATCGTAATCGTCCCCATAGAAAAACATGCTTTGATTTTCTGTTGTGCTCAATAGAAAAATTCAAAATTGTTCTTAATGATCTTATTTACAAATACATGACGCCAGAATGTTATTACTATTTGGCTTATTCACTAAAGGGTGTGAACTAATACGTTGGTAGGCATTCCAAATAAGCAAAAAATCCAGGTTTATAAAGAAATTGGATGCTTCTTTTTGGAAAAGTCCTTGTCTATTTTAATTAAAACATTTAATCCCCCTGTTTTAGCCATGGGGATGTTGTATTGTATGGAACAAATGTCCATCATGCATCGTCCATCCGGATACAATGCAGCCAGGGGGGTGCAAGATTTGCTAGATATATTTTCTAACAACAACGGATTCAAGCAAAATTTATCCTTAAAGAACTATCAATGATTCACCGGAAAGAAGAGTCCAAAATATTTGAAATGTTCAGGAATAGCTTAACATTGAAGGATAAGTCTATATAATTCTCATAAGTGACCTTTTCCAACTGAGAATTGCCAGAAAAGAAAAACGATAGTCTTCAAGATAAGACTATCCATTCAATGTGTTGCAGTAAGTGTCCGTACGGACGTTAATAACTAACATATCGGATTCTGTGCTTATTGGGTTGCTTCTTGTCTTAAACATTTAAAGGGATGTTAGGGTACCCTTACTTGTTACAGATTGCAAAAATTGATTTTAATGATTTTTTTGATTTTTGATTTAGCAAATCACTGATAGTCCTTTTAAAGGAAAAAAATGCAAAGACTCTTCAGGGAAGTAATATTTTGCCAGTAGGTCCTATGTCTTTAATGTTACAGCCCTGACAATGCTGTTAGTGGGTGACGTCTTCGTTCTTACAAGCCCTTGGTACTCAAGTAGATGTCAATGCCACAACCAGTGGATGGAAAAACACCGAAAAATGGAAGAGGATTAGTGCCATCGTGACATACGAGGATGTGGAGGAAGTAGGCAGAGAGCTTACCAGGAAGCCATGTTCCAGATGGCCAGACTTAATAGAACAGGTCCTTGTACAAAAACATCTCGGCCGAAATCACTTGGCCCCCACAACACGTTCTTTTGCATCTGTTATCCTCTGTCCAGGGTGGGTGTTCATTCAGTTGAAAGGGGAAATCTCCACCAGGTCTTATCTACTACAATCTAAGGCTAATGCAAACAGTGTATCTGATTTAAAACTTCGGCTAAAACTATAACAGTTGCATAGAAAAAGTACACGTACGGTAACAAAAATTTCCGGATCCAGAATTTAGCACTGTCTTTTGAATTTTCAGAGGAGCATTAAAAAGCTCCTCTGGGTCTGCTTGAGAGCGAAGCTGAAGAAGACCTTTTTAAAAGCAACCAAAATATGGATGGAGAAGAGTTTTTTACAAAGCATAGAGCGCATACCAAGCAGACCGGCAAAACTGACTTGGGACCAGAAGCAGTTAAATTGTGCATTTTCAATCAGGGTTTGTGCAATAAGCATGTTAATTACTGTGACAGAAAGAACTGCCAAGCACACTAGTGGGTTTGAGTGAACTTGGGGGAGTGGGAAATACACAATCCCACTCAATCCCACTCAAATCCCAATCAAACCCACTCAACCCGCTCACAACTTAAAATCACTAACACTACCAGGCACTATGATGTCCCACTCGTTTGGTTCAAATCTCACTCAATCCCACTCAAACCCGCTCAATCCCACTCGGTGAATTTTGAGTGAAATTTAGTGAATCACATCTCATTTTTTTGGGCAAGTACTTCTGTTCCGACTGTACATACTTAGACTTTCACTCAAGATTTAATCAATTACATGAGTAGATGTTATCATTCAAAATTGTATCCATTTTCAAAGAATTAATTCACCCGGCCTTAAACCTCGCACATGAGCGGAATTTTTTATTTTTTTTCATTTTGAAAGTCTCTAGTCTACACTAGGGAGAGTAAACTGGGCATGCCCGAACAGTCAACATATCATTAACAATGTAAGCCCTAATCGTAACATTACAGTCAGCCATATTTAGTCAGAATTATCTTAAAACTAATTGGGGGGTAAGCTCACTTTTCATTAATAATGGCGATTCAAGATGCTTATAACGTATCCATCATCGTGTGTCATTGTCAAGTATGTTTCTTTACTTGTAATCAGTGCGACGCCTTCCCCGGCACCTTTCATTTCTTGAACATGTACATTCGTGCATAATGACCCACGAGGTGGTACCGTCTATCGTTTCTTTCTCGATGTCGAAATCTTATCTAAATTCTACTCCCTGTAAATGTTTGTAAGACCCCTGACTTCTTTCGCCCGAGGCGCCATATTAAAACTCGGCTCAATCAAAACACAAACCACATGCGATTAACGGTGCGAAGGCTTTGAATTTAACGACGTTTACTTCATGCATTATTTACACATAGTCCGGGTTCATTTTTCGTACACCGCCATGCGGTATTCGCATTTTTCTATATGAAGGACTTAGTTTAAGCTTAGGTTATTTCAAGTCTACAATTAGTAGTATGGCCATTGTCATGAACTAGGTACAAAAAATGTTAACACAGTGCAAAATGACCAAAAAGTCACCAATTATGTATTACTCTCAACACACCCTTTTATCCTTACATGTACACTGTATATAATAATACATTTTTGGAAAGCTTATACTACAAGGATGTTAGATAGGCCAAAAGAGAGACCATATTCAGGGTGGTAAAATTCCTATAGGTTGTAACATAAGAATATTACATTTTTGTCATTTAATTATACCTTGGTAAAATTTTTTTTCTCAAAAAATGTGCAGGTCAAAACAGATGTGGGTTTTGAAGACTGACAAAGGCCCTCCAAAAATAATAAAGGCGATCACTATGTTGCTCTGTTTTTGAACAATACAGGGTGGTCAAATTCACTTATATTTTTGACCAAAAAAGGTCATTTTTAAGACTTAAATTTCTTTATTCAAGTACTAATCCTATAATTTCTTAAGAAAAACATAGAATTATGGGTTTCTGTCCAAGTTATGATCAATATTAGTATACAGGGGATCCCATGTATATTATACAGGTGATCCATGTATTATACAGGGCCAATAGGCATATTTATTGTCGCCTGTATTTACCATTTTGAGCAAAGATAGCCCACCTCTGTACCTTAACGTGTACAAGGGGCCATTTCTTACTTACACTAGGTGAAATTTGTATTCCCACTACTACTAACGTTTGACATTTACAAACTCATACTGAAAAATGCAAAAATACACGGATCGGCGGCTATTGAGCACATGTCGTATTCAAGGTCTTGAACCCTAAGTACAAGTGTATTGTTTCTGAATCATATCTATCCTGTAACCAAATTAAATCAGCTTTATTGTATACTACATGTATACAAACCTTTCTTGTTTGAACTTGACATACTCATAATGTCTCCAAACTCATGTGTCTCCATACAGGTCCCACCCAAATTGCCACAGTTGGTTGTTGAAGGATGACAGTTGGTCATGAATTAAATTATTAATGCTACATTAGGTAATTACCTTTATATAAGGGATACCAATGTGTGATTTAAAGAAGAGAGAATTATAAGTAAAATCAAGTTAATATAAGTTTCTACCTCGTTTTGAGGTATATTTTAGCACGAAAACAAGCCGACCGAAATTCACCAAAAAGTGATGTCAAAATTTGGACCTAATGAACATTCATAAATTTACCAATTGATTAAATTAATGGAACTTATTTTGTATCATGAGTTAGACTTCTATCATTTCGGACAGTGTATGTGCAATTTTGAGCCCCACAAGTGTTTCACTGTATCTACTTATTAAATTATAGGCGACGCGTTTTCACCCGTTTTGTGGTAATGTCTATGAGGGCTCCCCCCCCCGCCATCCCCCGTTACCTAGTGAAGGTTTAGACCACCGTAACTCTCATAATACTAATCCATGGGCTGAAAATGGGTTAGGCTTAAAGAGCAGGGCTTCTAGCAATAAATAGACTTCAAAATCTCTGAAACAGAGTAAATAGTTTAAGAATTAAAGGGAATTAAAACTGAAAAAAAAAAGTGGAGTGTAACAGATCCCCCAGTTAGTGTACCCGTTCATGGACCATACGGCCATATATGGACAAGCAATTATGTGTATGCAAAAAAAACAAAATTTGTTTTGACCCGTGCGCCCTCATCGGAAAAATCTGAGCGGCCTTTAAGGGATGCTTTTACATTTGACTTGGGTGATGTTATTTCAGGAGAAAAGCATACCCACATTTTGGTAGGGGGATTTACTCCAACTCTGTAGCCTTTTGTTTGGACATTTCCCAACATAAGTTTAGCATCGCCCGCTTTAAGCGTTTGTCGGCTGAGGCAAGGACTGGATTAATTAAGAAATTGATATGGCCACTTAGAAAGAATCAAAACAAATCGAAAACAAAACTATACATTATTTTAATTGGCATAACCTGACAAACATCGGTGAACAAATTAAAACGTATTTTTTACCCCGTACAAAAAAATTTACACCGTTTTTGCATGTTACATTTTTC
>JAMKCH010036818.1:0-23361 GCA_023653785.1 Ophioderma brevispina
TGATAGTGCCGTAATGTGGTTAACTGCTTAGGCCTACATGGATGGAATCCATGGGTGCCTTCACTCATTGGGAACTATTTTAAAGTTCAACACATATCCTCGCGGCGCATTAGTGTAGCTCTTTTATATGCCGTGTCGCCCTTCTGGTATAAGGGAATGTAGACAGATTTTATCCGGTTTTTCTCAAGAATAGTGCCGAACAATGAAAAACCGGTTCGTGGATGGAATTTCCTGTGTTTCTACACACGTGAGATTTAGGCTGTGTATTTATTTTTAAGCACATATCATAATTGGTATGGCCCATAATTATAGGTCGGTTTATTCCTTGTGATTCCCTTCTGGAATAAGGGAGTTGATTTATAGTTTGTTCCGATCGACTCTCGTAGAGACGGTGATGCATTGTGATAAAATGGCTTTTACTCTTCTCTTAATGCTTGTTCATTCACTAGTTTGCTTTCTTGTCTTATACTAGCAAAAGAGGATTAGGTTTTGCCGCTGAATAGAAGCCTATTTATGATAACGGTTTAAATAATTTTAACCAAATAAGTATATTTTAAAAGTCGTGTTAAAGATTCGTATGTTTTTCTATAGGCTATGTGAATTGCACGATGCGACAGCGAACTGGCATTTTGGCAAAGTTGTTCGTAACGTTTTATAAAAGATATTCATTGCACTGGTATCTAACAGTCACTTTTGGCGAAGCATTATTCTCGTATACAGGGTACATAAACTTAATGCGGAACTGATGTGTACATCATGAAATGAGTGTTTATTGCAATGTTTTGTTTCTTTTTGCAGAAAATGATTTTTTACATGTAGTCATGTTGTATGTTCAACTTCATTACAGCTAGATGGAAACGGCCAGTTATTTCTCAGTGGATAGTAATGGACTAGAGTTTGCTTTAGATCCAGTTAAAGCAACCATTCTGAGACCACGTAAATCCTTTACTAATTTTCTAACTTTCGTTGCACCATATAGATAGCCCAGATTGTAGAGTTGTATGTAGCAAGATATTCCTTTTCTCTTGCCATCGGACATTTGAGGTACGAATCTTTGCCACTGGCTAGAGTGCAGTCGGGCCTATAGTCTAGTAGGCCTATATTTGTATTTGTATTGAGTAAATAGTGGTATACATTTTCCCCCATTCATGTTATTGACAGCCTCTAAACGTGCAAACTCTTTGCTGTATTCGAGATGAGTACCAAGCTATTGAGCATCGTTATGCTGGTCTCAATATCTTATTTTGGCAAGTAGGCCTATTATTAATCGTTTTAACATTTTTTTTATAGCTGCCGGGTATAGCTGCAGAAATGATTGACAAGTCTTGTAGACCGTGAAGCATGGGTCTAAATCCATTGTGCCACTGGTCATAAAACTTTTTTGCACTTGGCATAGACATTTTGCCACGATGGTCATAGACATGTTGGGCCATGGGCCTAACATTTTTGACTACTGGGTCATAGACCTTTGCCACCTGGGTCATACTACATTTTGCCACTGGGGCTGACTGGCATACACAAATCTTGCCCTGGGTCATAGACATTTTGCCCACCCGCCGGGCATATCAATTTATGATTTTTGCTTGATATTGGGATATCATACCAACTAGCTACTATAATCAGCCTCTTTCGTGTTTCGAATGGCAAGCTTATTTTAGCAACATTCAAATAGACTTTTCTGGCTGACATTTGGTTCTTGATCCATTGTGCACATTCTTCAATAAAACACGAATTGTTTTCCATGTCTTTTTCCAGAGTGTGGGACAACTATGGTGTGGGTGTCATTTTTTGCCACTGGGAATTGTACTTCACTTTGTGCCATTTGGGCACTCCTCATATGTTTCGACTGTGTAGAAATTTTCTTCACACGTGTTTGAACATCTCCGGACATTCTATGTCTACGTTACAATCATATAACTTATAAATTCCGTTCGTCAAAACCTTCTCATTCATCACCGAGTGACCTTGAATGTCTGCATGCATCATCTGTGCTCACTGTGAGCGCTATGTATAAACAAAGGGGATTTGCTATTGCTCAGTAAACGTATGGGTCGTATTTATGCCAGAATGATTTTTACAATTAATCTATAAATTTATGACGTATCAGGTTTACTGTGCAATGTACAAATAGCTACACGACTACAATACAACACGACGTGTCCGGGGTGCAATCTAATATCATGATTTTGAACCACCATAACTTGAGAAAAGGTCAGTAAATTACTATGTCTTTGTTTTGGTAATTTTATGTTATTTCTTCTTCAATCCAAGAATACCAAAGTTAAGCACAATCTTGCTTGTGCCCTGAATGGGTGTTTGAAAGAGTAATTTCTATTACAGAATCAATCCTAAAATATCTGCAGGATTTTAGAGTATACTGACGATCATTTAACCGGTGGTCAACCTGTATCTCTCTGACGAAATAAAACGTTTAGCTTTATACTGCATCCAAAGTATTCTCAATTTCAATTGAGTAAAATAATGTTGCTTCAAACTTGTGCAAAGCGTGTGCTTCATCAGTTGGTCAAACCCCTTTCCCCTCCATTCCCTAATTGAATTTCTGCCCTTTTTTTTCTTTAAATTCTTTAATTTAAAAAAAGAATTTTTCTTTTCTTTAATAAGTTTTCCTTTCCCTGTTGACCCTTTGTGTATCCACCCACCTTGTACAAAATTTGTCAAGCAAATTTTTTTGTAAGCAACCCAATTGTGTTTTTTTTTACAACTGCTGTACGTTAAGTGTCTGTTTAAATAAGTCCCTTTATTGCTTTCCGATTATTATTATAATAAAAAACAAATTTGCTTTCGTCTTGTGTCTGACTTGTCAACACAAAACAATATCTTGTCTACCATGTATTTGCTTACGTTTATCTACAAACAAAATCTAACCACAAAAAATTATCTATCTCCTACTACCCACCAAAATCCTCCCCACTCCCACTAAAACTTTTATCTAACCAAAATATTATCGCTTTTATCTCCTACCAACATCTAACCCAAGCTCCCTACAAACTACCTAACCCGCTTTCTCCTCCTTCTCATCCTTATTCTCTGCCTTCTTTTTTTTCCCTTGTTTTTGTTTACTTATAACATTAAAAAATTAAAAATATTGTTTTTTTTTTTTTTTTTTTTTTCCAACCTAACTCCCCGGAACTCAGTTGTCCTTGTCTGACTTGGTCCAACAGAACACATCTTGTCTACGTATTTGCTTTAACACTTTTATCATCTACCCGCTTCCTCCTCCCTTTTCCTTCCTCTCTTCCTCCCTCACTCTACCAAACCCAAACCCGGCTTCGCTCCTCCTCATAATATTTCTCGTTGGCTCTCATTTCGCCTCTTTGGCTCCTTTCTCCACCTCGGTCTTCCACTTTTTTTTTTCCTATCCGCCTCAACCTCATTTTCCCATTTTCCAATTCCAACTTTCAAACCACCCTCATCCATCAATCATTCAACAGTTCCGAGTTCCTCCTTTTCCTCCTCCTCCCTCTCTTTCCCACACTCTCTCTCTCGCGTGTCTCCTTTCTCTCTCTTCTCAATCCCTTTTCTCTCCTCTCTCTTCTCTCCTTCTTCTCCCCCTCGTCGATGTAACGGCGGGGTCCATCACATCTCTCTCCTCCTTCTACCCCCTCCCCCCCCCCGTCCCCCTCCCCCCCACCCACACGCCCCCCCCCCCAGCCCCCATTTGCTCTTCTTTCCGTTTTGACTTATTAATATATATTATAATCTTATTTATCCTTTTCAGTATCTAGGCCCCTTCTATATCCGGAACTATGCCTATATAAAAAAAAAAAATAACCATCAGATCCTCCACGACGAAGACTTTCTTTCGCGCCATCATTAATTTGAAATTTTTTTCTTTTTTTTCACATTTCATTCATTTCATCACATTCACTCAATTTTCAACCAAACGACTTTAACACCAACCTGAACACAAACAACAACCGAACAAACATCAAGTCAAAAACTAATGTCCCTTTTTCCCTCAATCCTAACCTCAATCCCGTTGTTTCCCACTCCCGTCCCTCCGTTCCTCTCTTCCGCCTCTTTTGCCCTGTTTCCCCCTGCTCAAAAGTTCCCCTCCATGCCCTGTTACCTCTTGGCCCGCTCCATCCGACGGCTCCCCTTCCCATTCCTTTTCCCCCCCAACGGAAAGAGTGAGGAGAACTATTTCACCTACCCTTCCCTTGCCTCCTATGTCAGCTCCATTCTTCCTCCAGACGTACATCCCCCCCGGAGAACTCCCGCCCTCTCACCCGCATAGGCGGAACACCAATACCACTCGGGTCGCACAAGAAGGGGATCAGCCGCTGCACGACCTCATCGTGCCCCCCCTTTATTGCCCTGCGCGGGAGGGACCACGCCCTAACAGGCGCCGCCGCATGGTAACCGCAACCCCTGGGCAACGGAGTCCCCTGTATCCCGTTGCCCCCAAATACAGGTAAACGACCGTGCGTATTGGCGCGCTGAGAAGAAGCCTGTAAGACGATGTTGCGGCGTGCGTAAGAGAAGGATTTCCCAGCGTCTGTGAGCGCACAACCGATCTCAGCCTCCGGCTGGGCCAAACGGAGAACAAAAAAGGCCCCGCTGGCCGAACCAGAGCAGGACCCTTGAGGGAATTATCATAGCTAATGGCAAACGGCCGATAAGGAAGGGCCATGCAATCCGCGGAAGGAGGATCAGGAGAGAGCGCACGCTTATTCACCGCGCACCTTGCACCCCGAGCTCGGCAGAGGACTCCCCCGGCCGCCGAAGGAAGAGACAGGTTGCGAGTCTACGTGGATTACCGGACGCCTATGTCGCTGGTGCGGATAACTTTTCCCCTGGGGGACCCAAGAGTAGGAGAAAGATGCAAATATTTCCACTGTCCACCTCCCCTGACGGAAGCCCCAGTTCGCTTGGTAGGGGGTTAACGAGGCGCCATGTAACCGCTTACTCAAGGTGGACCCGACCCGCGTTGTGAACCACGTCGCTTTCGCCAAGAGGAAGCCACCCCGAAGTCGTGGGTAGAAAGGGGGGAGGGAAACCAATCAACACTGTGAAAAGTGCTGACCATCTGGAGAATAACACCAAGGCTATGCGGCAGGCACCTTAGTAGCCTAGGTCTCGCCAATTGTTGTTGAAGAATAGTCCGTATGTTGCTGGCCCCGATGGGAGGGACCACCGCAAGGAGCCTAGGACACCACTCTTTCCCTCCTCAAAACCCTCGTGACACCATAACAAACCCGCAGGAACCAAGGGCTGCACGTTTGGTGCGCCCCACCACACTAACGTTCTTGTTCCATGGTGTGCTCCGCCACGAGGACCCAGCTCCCCCCCGCCTGGAAGGGTTCCTGCACTCCCGCCCCCCCGGCTGTTTCTGACCTCCCTCTATCCACGACTGGACGACAAGCTTTAACGAAAACACTAATAAAACCTCAAGCAACGCCTTCCTTTTTCCCATATTTCCATTTCACCTGGTTGCCTTAGTATCCACAAATCAATGAAGAATCACTAACTCACCCCCTACCGCTAACCACACACTAACTAACCTACCTCATCTATCACCCCTCAACCACTTTTTCTTCTCTGTCTTACAATTTTCATAAACATGGTTTTACTGACAACCAAATCACCCACCTCAACTTTAACAATGGCTACACGTAAATTCCAGGAGCACTCACTGTCAGAGGAGGGATTTGTCTTTACAATAAAAATCACCCTCTCATCATACTCATACAAAATCATCGACACAACACCAGAACCAGAATTTGACGCACTTTTCATCGAACTCAACCATTACCCCAACACTAGCCCAACCCATAACTGTCGGAGTTATTTACAGAATGCATGAACACACAATCCAAATTTTAATACTGCTTCGCGCAGCTTCTCACTGAACTACATAAAACCAACCGTGATGTCTATATTGTCGGTGACTTTAATGTCAATCTTCTCATTATTCCACTCTCCACACATTAAGACTTATCAACACTCACTTCATCTTGAAAACTCTATATCCCTAAAATTAACAACCTACAAAGACATTACGACGCAATACAGCAACGCTCATTGATAACATGGGAACATCTACTCACAGAAATGCCCCTAACAAGCGTACAGCAACTTCCACACATCACAACTTTACGAACATGACAACGAATCATTCCCCTTACCAAAGAAGACCCTAAAAATCGTAACCATAAACACCAAAGCCCCTGGATGACACAGCAATTTCCAAGAGTCAATCAAACCAAGCACGGCCCTAACAAACATACCATACCTGAAAAACACACCACACCAAACAACACTTCAAACAATACAAAAACAAATTAACTCACTCTATTCGTATTGCCAAGAAAAACACAACAGAACAAATGTGCAGAAACTCAAAAATGATCCTCACCAAAACCTGGACAATTCCTCAACACACATTTAGGTAGTAGTACCACTAAACAATCCCTGACCTTTTCACTCATAATAATAGGCAGATAACTGACCCGTTTTGAACTAGCTAACGTATTGTCAACGATCCTTCACTTACCCTGGGGAAAAACTTACTAAAAAATTTTTTTTACCTTTTTTCAAACCATTTATTAAACACCTTCCAAAACACTTTACCACTGTCCTGATCCAGTTACGTTATGATCACAAACGTCGACAACCTGTCAAAATCTGGTAAAAGTGCGGGTACCGACAAGAAACTCATATGATAACATCATTCGGCCTCTGATGCACATATTTAACCAATCCCTTCTCACCGGAACTTCCAGATCACCTCAAATCCGCCAACGTCAGTCTATTTTTCAAAAAAACCAAACAAAGATTGTACATACATTACAATTCAGGCCCCTTTTCTGTTCTTTTCTCTTTTCCAAAACTACTTGAAAAGTCATGTACACACTCTGTCCACATTCTTCAACAAGCACAACATTCCCTTGTCTATGACCAATACGGTTTTAGGCCCCAACGCTCGACTTACGGGCACTCTCCTTGAATAACAACCAACCTCAACCTTGCACTAAAATAAACTCCACACCATGGGGTATTCCTGGATCTCACTAAGGCATTCGACACCATTGACCACACATTCTCTTCACTTGCTTTATCATTACGGTGTCCGTGAGTAGCCTTGGATGGTTCAGGTTACCTAACTAACCGCGCACAATCAGTCCTACGTGACCTCTATAACCCGCAGCATCCATCAAACCTATCACAGTTGGCGTCCCGCAAGGCCTCATCCTGGCCCCTCTTTTCAATTATTTACATGAACACATCACTAACATTTCTTAACACACTAAAACTAATCTTATTGGCAAGATGACACAAACAGTTTTTTTCAAACCCTAACATTAATGCACTTTTTAACAACATGAATTATGAACTCTCCGGCAAATCACTTACTGGTTTCGGGTTAACAACCTTTCCTCTCATGTTTTCAAAACACATGCTTTCTCACACTACATCACTAATCACAACCAAACTTTAACAATAGATAACCAGACCATCTCCCAGGTACACTCACCAAATTGTCTTGGCATCACAATCGACGACAAACTAACATGGAATGACCACATCAACTCTGTCACCACCAAATCGTCCTCACTCAATTGGTAATCTACAGGTTAAAACACCACTTCAGACGACACACCTTAAATCACTTTACAACACACTTATTCTCCCCTACGTGCTACTTTAAAATCATCTGGGCCTCCAACTATCTTCCGACTCACCAAACTAAATATCACACAGAAATGGGCCATTCGCACTATCACATCCAACAAACTCACCACCCAGAACTCACACTTTGGCCCCTTATCATTCACTGAAACCACTAATGAGAGAGCACCTCCAACCAACTTCAAACGCGCTCTTCATGTTTGACTCTCACACAATCATTACCCTACCTCCGAACTTCAGCATACTTTATACGCACAAACAGACCAATCCCCAGCTAGAATACAACCGACAGCCGACACCCTTCATCTTCCCCTCCCCAAATCTTCCTCTAAAAAGCCCTTTATCATTAATCACGGCCGCAAAACTTTGGAATGAGCTTCAGAATCCATCAAATCATCACAAACAAAATACTTTTAAAGCTCAACTGAAAAAAAACATTTCATCAACCAGTACAATCTTTTTAAATTTCTCCCCAAGGCCTTATTTCTCCTCTCACCTTTTTCCTCATCCACTTTCTAACTCTCTTCCTTACCTTTTCCTCACCTCTTCCTCTTCAACCCCTGCTTCCTCCATCTCTTCTTCCTCCTCCTCATTAATGAAATATTATTACATACCTCAGTAGACATTTGATGACGTCTCTCCTTCTTCCAAATTCGCGTATCCCGTTTTTCCCGTTAAGTGTTTGTTTAGCTAGATATTGGTTTGTTTTTGTTGTGTTTGTCTCTGTTTTTTTTGTTTACGTTTATTTACCCTCTTATCACCCTTGCTTGTATCATTAGTGTATATGAGTATTTTTATTGAATTTATTACAGGCCAGATACCATTACCCCTTCGGTTTCCATTACTGGCCTGCATCTCATACCATTACTCACCAGTTTATCTAGTGACAGTCTTACAATGGATACTTTGATGTATATTATATATTATAACTGTATTATACATTTCTGTCACGTTTCGATATTTTTCTAATAAAATTGAATTGAACATGCTACTCAACTGTTGGGAGCAAGACATCTACTTCAATACCGTACAAAATATTATTCTTTGTGGGTTGAGTAAATTTTTATCGCCCTGTTGAGTAAAAAAGTCACAGGCTCCACTATTGAGAAAGCGGGTAAAAGTTTACTCACAATTTGATTCAAAATATTGACTCTTTTGAATGAGTAAAATGTTTACTACAGGTGGCCCAAATGCTTAGACCCCCCAAAAAATCTAGAATATATTATTTTTTTTAAAATATAAAATTATGAGATGTGGAGTTTTTTGCTGCAATCATCAACGTAGGCATACTTTAAAATTTTCAAAAGTATTTTAGATCCTAAAACGGGCTAGCCAAAGTGTAGAAACAGTCCAACGTGTCAGAGGTGGTGATTGCGTCCTTACGACAAAGTGCTAAATAGTGTATAGAACTTGTTAAAAGGAACAAACAAATATTTAGTTATCTTTTTGCTTTTTTAATAACATTTGTTCCCTCTTCTTAGCAACTGTAAAGCTGTAAGTTTAACTCAATATTGATTATCCATGCATACAATGGGTTGTCATGCTTTGTTACAACACATGAAACATCTATGCTTATCTTGAATTTTGGAGGGAGTTTTGAATATCTAATGAGTTGTAACTGGTAGGCTCATTGCGGCAAATTCAATGATGTCATTGGTAGAGATTGAGGACCTAAAAACAAATGGCTCGCCACTTTATTGTGCAGCAGCAGGTCTTTCATTGCAAAAAGCTACTGGGAGACCCAAAGTTATTAGAAAGTTAAGAGACGATAAGACCAATTCATTGTCAGATTAGTATAACCTCTACCACCGATGCAAGAGGTCCGGCTTTTGGAAATTTAATGTATCTTTATTACATGATGAAAATATGAAATATTATAAAAAATGTATCCAAGAGCATAAGGAAAATCCTGTAATTTTGATCCTGGTTTACTGTGGCGCGTTTCTAAAAGTCCAATTCGTCAGAAACACTGTTACAATATTCGATCTCGTAACCAAAACAGAGTAAAAGAAAGAAAAATGGGGATTTACTGGACACAGTTAAATTATCTTGAACTGCAATTTTCCCAGAATCCAACAGAGGACTTAAAAATGTCAAATCGATGTTGTTCGAACTGAATTCGAAAAGTATTTATAAAAAATATAACGTTAAAGGCACATTGATAAGATCGCGTGCTAAATAATTGAATTTGGAGAAAAAATTCTCAATACTTGAACCAGAGAGGGTGTTATCCTTTCAGAAAGTTAAAGCATTTTGAGAAGAAAAACGATTGACCAAAGATTATACTCTCGAGTAATCCACAACCTGTGATATAAATCAATTTCTTCCTCCAAATGCAATATGTCCGAAGTTAATCGAAGATCAAAAAGAATCATGTGAGGAAAAATTACAAAAAGAATATTTAGACCAGTGGAAAGAATTTGCCCAATAAAAATCACCTGGAAA
This sequence comes from Ophioderma brevispina, assembly GCA_023653785.1. Classification (NCBI taxonomy): domain Eukaryota; kingdom Metazoa; phylum Echinodermata; class Ophiuroidea; order Amphilepidida; family Ophiodermatidae; genus Ophioderma; species Ophioderma brevispina. Next base: position 10,099 of record JAMKCH010036818.1, read on the forward strand.
CGGCCGGTTTGCCTGCAGATGGTACAAGTGACTTTACAACGAGACTGCAGACATGGTTATAAATTCTTAAATTTTGCTCTCCAAACTGGATCCTATTATCGATCAACGAGAGGCGTTATCAAACCTATTCCAAAAAAGATAAAAATCCATTCAGTGAAAAAACGGAGACCCAATCTATTGAATACAGATTACAAAATAGGTGCAAACTGTATAGCTGCTAGTTTGAAAAAAATGTTCTCCCATCAATATCATATGAAGGAAATGGCTTTTTAAAAGGTCGTTACATCGGTGAGAACATTGGACTCACGCTTGATGTCATTGACTACAATTCAATTCTAAAATCTTAAGGGTTTGTTTTCAATGTAGATATTGAACAACAGCCTTCGATAAACAGAATGGGCTCATCAACAAGGTCTTAAAATATTTTAATTTGGTGACACTTTTCACTAAGGTTGGGTAATAAAGTCTCTATCTGACATAACATCATGTGTGATGAATAACGATCACGTACTTGTCTTTTTGCTTTAAGTTGTGGTTTGCGAAAGCGATGCCCGCTTAGCCCGTACTTGTTTTATGTTAGTGAAATTTGAAGTATAGCAGAAGAAATTAACTTGCCAATGAAGGATGAAAGATATAATACTTACTATTTAGATCAGTGCTTATGCGGACGGAACCACAATGTTCATGTTAATGGATCTTCTTTTAAAAGCAATATTGCGTCTTCTCGATCTCTTCCAAGTATTCCGGTCTAAGATTAAATAGGGGAAGTGTGAGACTATTCCCCTAGGGAAATAAGAAGTATAAAACCAATGTAACAGATACTGGCCTGTGCAATATTGCACGGGTCCTATTAGGGTGCTAGGTATTGTATTTACACCCGATTTGACAATATATTTGAATAATTAATCCAAAATCTAAGCAAAAGTAAAAGATATTTTAAGAATATGGTCTCGCGAGATTTGACACCTTTGGGTAAGATTACCATTGTAAAATCATTGCAATGTCGCAACTTAGTTCCTTCTGGCGGTATTGCCAAACCCACCTCCTGAGTCTTAAAAGATCTTATCACGGCTGTATAACTTTCTTTGGTCTAACAAACTGATAAGTTGCCAGAAACACTTTACAGGGAATTAGCCATCGGTGCCTTAAAAATGTGTAACATTGATTTCTATTGTATAAGGGTAAAAGTAACCTGGTGAAAAGAATGTGGACTCTAATAATGATGGTAAATGGAAACCTTTTTATGTTTCTATCTGAGATCAAGGGTGAAAGTTTATATGTACTGTAACATAAAGGCCACATGAAAAATGCCATAAAAACGTAAGGAATGTGTTTATTAAAGATGTACTAATTGCATGGTGTGATGTGTGCATATGAAATTCCTACTGATAATTTGTCTTCAATCCTGTGGCAATAATTCCCAAATAAGGGTAATAATAATGATGTTATATATAACCCAGTACGGCAAAAAAATGCGTATTCAGCACGTTAAAGTCTATTCGATCATAATGGCGCCTTTTTAAACTTTGCAGGACCTCAAAATAGAGTTTACGGATACCTGGTCAAAACTTTATTATAACTTTTCATTAATCAAGGCAATACCTAATATATGGAAAAGGAAATCCCTATCCATCAGATACAACTATATATCTATCTCGTCAGGAAAACCTAATACAAAAACTTGAAAAATGCAAAAAGGTCTGTAAAAAACGGTACTGATTGTGTATACAGAACTGTTCGTAACACCTAAATCAGAATTGAAATGGGCACAGGAGTTAAATAATGCCCATTTGAACTGGCCCGATATACAGTGTTAGTCAAACAAAACCTACTTCAAATAAAAATAATTAAAATAGGTTAAGAGAAATTATTTTTGCTCAATGTTTGCTTTGGTTATGAGAGGGGTAAACTAGGCTTTCAGAAACGTTAATTTTGGTGTCATTGGGACTTTGGAGGAAGAAGTTATTCCTATTTTGCTGAAAGACGTAAAAATCCTGTTTTGCCATGATTTTGACCAAGATGCCACGTTTACAGAGAGAAAGCATGGCTTCATCAGTGACTTGAGTAAAACATTTCACACCAAATTATTGTTAACAAAGAAGGTTGGAGAATAATTGGATTAATAAGGGTTATAAAATAATATCCAGGAATTAACAAAGAAATGCTGAGTGAAAAATGTTCAATTTCCCAAGTAGAAAGTCAAGATAGCTGGTGTAAGACCACAGTTTTCTTTGATTCAGCAATATTTCACGGTTTTACCTACAAACGAAACTTGGGAGCTAAATGAAACCATAGAAGGTTTTGTATGCCGCTTGAAAAAAAAACAGTGCGATAATGGATTTTTAAGTTTTAATTCCAATTTAGTTACAAGAAAACTTCAGCTTTAGCTCTTCTCGTCTCGCAATTTATTGACGCTAAGTATACTGTATTTGTGGCCAAATAATTACCTTGGAGATGTAAACAAAAATCTCTGAGCAGTTCATTATGTTCATTAAACTGAGACATTGATAGGGAGTGTTTTTCAATAACTGACCTCTTAATATCATTGAACAATGGAATTTAATTTGTTGAAGATATTTTACTTATAATTATGTTAAACAATAGACCATTTTATTGTGAATTGATATGTGTTGTCGAGTCGAAATCGATACCTGAAATTGCATGTGTGAATTGGCTTGTTATAAATGTGTTATGGTATACGTCGGGTGCAGTATATTCGAATGTATGGCTAAATCGGCCAAACCAGAAGTTTTAGGCTATCCGCCAAATTGGCATAGTCTTCCGTACCAAGTCCGAAAGACATGAAATAAAAATTTCTGATAGCCTGTTTAGACCCTGTAACAAACAACGCAAAAATTTAAGCAAAAATAATTTTTAACTAATGAGAAAATTCTCGCAGGAATGTAGGTTTTTATTGACTCACCACTGTATATATAATATCAAAAGAGTTGAACATTATCGAGAAATTGATATATTTCCAGTTCAAAAAATACGGCATAGATATCAGAAGTCAATACAACGTATATTCAATATGAAATTGTTACATCAAATTTCTGCACTTTTTGTAATTCTCAAATTGAAACGATGAAGCTCTTTTTTGGACATGTTGTATTAGTCATCTTTTGGAAAGTATGTTCAAAGGGGATATTTGAATAACAAACTTAAGCTCAAAGGACAAGATATCTTTGGGGCATATCAGATCCTCAATATAAAAACTACAATTTTCTTATACTGTTACGCCAAATATCACACTATTGGGCTCGATAAACAAAAACAACAGCCAAATGTTGACAGTCTTAGAAACAAATAAGATATCACTTACAAGATTGAGAAAGTTTGTCTCCGTTTTGATAACCAACACATGGAGTGAAAAAATTGGAGGTTAGGATACTTGGTCCATGCCAAATATGTATTGGGGTTTTTGCTGTTTTTTTGCAATTCTGTATGATGTTTGTTTTGGTGGAGTCCGGTGGCACATTATGTATGTCCTTTCTCCTTTGATCACGGACTCAAGTACAGGGATTAAAAGCTGAAAAAAGAGACGATTTGACTGCGAGATTCCCTAGAGAGCGCCGAGTACCTTTAAATGTGCCATTGCCTTACAATGTGAGAAAGTTTGATCGCCATGGTATGGTATATGGTTATGCTGCAGATAATCCTTTTTTCCACTTTTGCCAAAAGTACGAAGCACCATGTCTGCAAAATGGTAGTATCATCGGTTTGCAAAAGCCGACTTTCACGATCTAAACTTATTCCGCAAGCTGAAATATGCCAAATCTAATTAAATACCGTGCCCATATCAATTGTTTCATGGCCCAAAAAAGAATAATTTTTGGATATTTTTGGGTATTAAAGCTTCTGGGACACCACCCCTGTACAGGCCCCGAAGTAAAACCCTGTACTCAACATTTGTTGAGACAAGTTTACTCAACAAAGAGCTGTGACTTTTGAACTACCATACGGCGGTAAAAGTTACTCAGGCTTGAGTTAAAGTTCACAGATAATGGTTCCATTGGACTTCTATTTTTTGTGTAGTTCAATTTACATTTATATTTTCGGAAGGATCTAAGTTTAAATAGCCAAGCTTCTGGCTAGCTGCAGTTGCACATATAGTGGAACTCAGTTCGATCCTTATGGATTTCTAAAGGAGCTCCATTTCTTTGATTTTGATGGCATTTTTATTATAGTTTCTGTAATATTTCACAGTTTCCCGTATCCCGTTCTTTAATCTGAGCGGGAAAGGCAACAGTTGCCCAGCTGCCTGTCATCGGGATTACGAAGAAGCCCCCCCCCCCCATGCATGTGTTTCTATTTTAGGTAACTATAGGGAAGGCGCGTAGAAAAAGTTTCTTCGCGGTTTGCGCTCGCAAAGTAGAAAGAAATAACGTTTTAACGAATAGCAGGGGGTATACGTAGGATGATATGTTGTGCGGTGCCGCGGTGGTGATGGGACATCACGTAGGAAGGTCACTGATCCGTTTTCCTAGACAACGCAAGATGATGTTAAATTGTAGTGTAAAAATTGAAAAAAAAAAATCATAGGGCAAACCTTTGTTTACTTCACGGTTTCTTCAGTTGTTATGAGTTTTATATCACATGTGAATATCATCTTGATTGCTAATTTTGTCCGTAACTGTCTTTACTAGGTAGGTTATTAGTTCTGCATTGAAAGGCATAGTCCGAGTCCGTCAATGTATTCTGATGTCAGTTTCGCAATCTTTTACCAAGCGGAGTTGGTTCTATACCGTAAGACCGTTTTGGACTCTAGGTGAGTGAATACTGCGTTTGTTTATAGGGATTATTTCTAGCCCTTTGCGTCTCAGTTGGCCTGTCATCGGTGGGAAGGAGCCCCCCGATCTATAAGTTATAATAATTATGTATACCTCTTTCAGGTAATTTCCCGACCATTGCTATAATAACCCGTTTGCAAGGTGTATGGTTTGCTTGCAGGAACTGCAAGACAAATTGTCTCTGAACCTAACGGGGGAGAGAAGGGAGTCTGCGAGAAGTTTCAACTATAAAAGTTCGTTGCTACATTTGGATATGGAGGGCCATGATACTAATACCTTCTCCACCTAAGATGGCCAAGTTAGTTTTGAAATACCTTCAGATTTGTAATTTTATTATATGATATTGGCGACATGCTTAATCTGTTTTTGAAACCGTGCATGTTAAATCTCATTTGACCGTCATTTCCAGGTAATCACACAATCCAAAGCATTAAGCATCCGTGGACAGCTGGATGAATGGGTTCTTTCGGTAGAACAGGCATAACAATGGTTAGGAATTATGAAATTTGGTGTTCTTTTTTCTAAGGGCAGAAGAACATGCTTGGTTCGAATATGTAAAACTTTTTTTAAGCTCAATTTTAGTGTTGTTGATAAAAATAATCATTGATCCATATTAGTTTTACTCACACTGTCTCTCTCTTCTCTCTCTATAGATATATATATTATATATATAATATTATTAATATATATATATATATAGATACATATATATATATATATATATATATATAATATATATATATATTTCGCTAATGTAGTCGTTAGGGGGAATCATGATAATTCATAGTTTATAATGAGTTTATAGTTATTTAAATTAATTAATATTCATAGCCTTTGTTATTTAGAGGATTATCCTTAATTTGCATAAATTAAATTCTCTCTTGTGGACGGAAATAAATCGCCCAATACAAAGGGAGGCGTTAAGGGGCAAGGTGATATTTCCCCCTAACGCCGTATGAGTGACTATCAAAAGATCGCTTCCCCCCAAGCCAGGAGATAGCGATATATATAATATATATATTATATTATTATATATTATATATATTATATATATATATATATAATATATATATTATACAGGAGATTTTGGCCATTCTGGCCACAGAGGAGTAGTTGCAAAGTGTGCCCATTCTTGCATCTGCACAGTGTGGGCTGGAGACGGAGACACAGCGTGGCCAAGAATTGGCAGCTGCACATCTGGGCTAGATTGGCATCTGCCCCAGTCTGGTCCCACAAGGCTGTCAATGAGTAATTGCCAATCTGGCCCCAGTTGGAATTTGCATCGAGGCCAGGGTTGGCTGCCACTCTGGCCCCAGTGTGTCTCCATAGCAATTAATGATTTCGAACCAAAATCATGTTGTCGCATAACCCCCGCAGCCGCCGCGCAGTGGCTGTAAGCCTGTAAAACTACAACGGGATCGTCTGATCATACCGTCCACGGTAAGCGGTATTAGCCGGCTGGACTATTTTTCAGTTTAGTAGACTATGGACCCATCTTTTTCACATCCGGTTCCTAGGAACTAATCTGATAATATTGTGTCTGCGCACTTTTACGGATTTATCCGAAATGCGCGGCGCACTCCTTAGGCAATCCTATGAATGGTGCATGCGCACTTTTTTGGATTTTACCCTGAGTGCGCTGCGCAGTTACAAGAAGATATCCTGACAAAGAGTGCATGCGCCACTTATCGGCGTCCTTTCGGATTTCAACATCTCACTAGCTCACGGATATGTATTGAGCCAAGCCTCTTGTATCCTATTGTAATTGTATATATCAATTACAAGTGCCAATGACGTGTTTTACCAAATCTAAAAGGTATGTCATGGTTTTACCAAACAACGAAACTGCTCACTGTTGAAACTACCTCTATGGTTGTACGTATTTGGATATACGAGTGGCCAAAACAACAAACTGCCGAATGGGGAAATAATTAAATGGTGAGTATTTCAAATTACAAAAATTTCACAGTAGACGTAATAAAAATGTTAACTTGATTTTGCTTCATATCGGAAACACTCTAGATGGTTAGCAGTGTAATCATGGATTTCACAATACAGCTCCCTGGAATCTTGTCACGTAACTCGAACACAATGTACGCATTTGAACCAAATATATTGCACGGAAGATACAAAATGATACATTTACTGACCAAAAAGGGATCAGCAGCCTGCAAAAAAGTTAGTTTTGTCGGACAGAAATATACCAAATATACATACTGTTACTATAATACATGTATCAGTATATGTATATGTTTTAAAATGTGAACATTAACTCTTTACATTCCGAACTTAGAAATACGAATCTTAAAAATTCTAAACCACAAACGGCAATGAGAATATTCAAGCGCTTTATGCCTTGCAGTGTTGTGTTAAGCAATTTTGAGAACGGTGGTTCAAAGAGAAACCAAAGTCCAACTTTTGCTCTAAGAAGTTGGGGTAAGATCTATATGAGTTTCGATCCACTCATATTTATAAATTACTTAGTGACTGACATTTCCATTAAAAACAAAAACATCCTTGCACATTTTTAGCAAGTTATTATTACAAAAGAAAAGAAAATCTGGTTCTTTATTTGAGGATTTTATAGTTGTCGAACATCTATGCTTGTATCGAAAAAATAGGATAAAAATACCACATGTAAGTTTTGATTGCGATGTTTCTATCGGCCATATTCAGAAGATACTGCATTGCCGTGCATGGCAGAAATTACTACATCGTCTTCCTTAGAAAACATGTAAAAGACCTTTTCCGTTTATTCACCTCAGGTGTTCTCTAAATGTTTCATTAAATATATCTATAGATTGCATAGGGACAAATCCAAGTTTAGCGTAAAAATTTAAATCAAATTATATTAAAAGGATAAATCTAATATTTAATCAAAATTAGGTTTGTCTTCCATTTTAGGCTAAGAAATTTGGATAGTGTGATTTTAACACAGTGTCGAGCATGATAATTTTCAACAAAATCGGTTAAAAATGTCTTTGTGTCTCTTTACAGATTGGAATTATGGTTCTTAAAGGAGCTTATCCAGGATCTTTTGATGCTATAGGGGAAACTGGATGAGAATGGCTTTGATTTAAGACAAAATGAGTCGCAACTTTTTATTTCTAATAGTGCCAATTAGCATTTGACTTAATTTTTTTTTAAATATCATGCGACATTTTCATTAACAAAAATCCTTTCGGTTGGGTCATTTTTATATATATTATCTCACTTTCGTAACACACCGGAGAATGTCCACATACATACATCACATATAAAATATTTAATGTTTATGACTTTTCGTACAAATTAATATGGATGTTGCTCATTTTTCCCAATGTTTTATGTGCAGGTAATTTAAAGAATATTTAATTTACACTCTTAGAAAGCAAAATGTACAATTCAACTCAAATTATTTTACCAAACACGCCCAGAAACACAATTACCTGTACAAACCCCTGTACAAACTTTGTTTTGGCCCCCTCTCCTTAAGGCACCACTTGCGGCACTTAAGAATCACGTTTCAGGGATTCCTGACAGTCTGTCAACATATTTAATCACTCAAACCTTTTGTACTTGAGATGTGTTACAAATGTGTGCTAGCTCCTGGGTTACTTGGTTTGCGATATTAGCTGATATTGCGACACATGTCATTTTACGAAGGTAAAAATTGCCTTAAATTATGAGTTTATGCACCTTTATAATACATATATAGAAAGCCTTAATAACCCACAACACACAGAAAATACCAATTATAAAAGGCGATGTTGGAGTTGGTCCAAAATTTTGGCCCCAAGTGAACATTTTCCTCTACGATATAGGCACATACTTTTGAAAAGGTTCAGATGATATCAAACTTGAACATATCTCGATTTGCTACAGGTGTTGGGGACAAGGCTGTGAAAAAAGAAATGTCCCTTTTAATAACAACAAATTTATTATTAACTTTTCTACGGAGAACTTGGGTCTATACCAGATGAACATACTATTATCTTGATCAATACATGGTATCGTCTTCGGTAACCTGATTTGCATTTCCATTAAACGACTGGGTAGTGGAGACGATGAGCGCAGTTTTTGAAATTTCTGCAAGGTGCTCTGCACACTTTGGGATTTCGAAAAAAGTGCGCAGAAAGAAGAAAGTGGCAGAAACCCACACACACTTGTCAACACGTACAATCACAAATTTAGAAAAAACAAAGATGTGTTTGGATATGATACACACACTAATAAAGAAAATGTAAAATGGTGTGATTTTCACTTAACAGCTACCTAAATGGTTTTACCTCAAAACCTAAATAACAAAAGGTGGTTTTGTTTTATTTTTTATTATTCTTGGGTGGCTGATGACGACTGCATCACCCAATCAAAAAAATTGTTTCATCACACCAAACAGTAAAATACAATGATTCGTTTAAGTACAGTTTTTTATAAACTTTTCAAGGAATCAGATCAATTATATAATATATAAATTGCGACACGCGCACAAAACGAAATAAACAGAGCAAATCTTATTGCATTTTTTTTGTATTAACGGCATGTCTGAAAAAAGAACGAGTGCAAAGTTCAAAATTCTTAGTACAGGCGCAATTGGTGTTTCAAACACCTTTATTTTCATTTGTGGTTCACACATACCGTCCTGAAAAGCTTAATAGTTTTAAAACATCAGTTTGATTTTGACTGTGTTGTAATTTCTGTCACAGAGTACAAATACGATACAAAAAAACAATTTGGTTGTTTTCTAAAGTAGATTGGAATATACACGTACGATTAGGCACATACTTTTGCCAAAAGTTCAGATGATATAAAAAAAAAAAAATCTGGATTTGTTACAGCTTAATTGGGGGACGAGGCTGGAAACACGAAGGTCCCTTTAAACAATAAATATATTATCAATTTTCTACTGAGAACTTGGCCTATAAACGGATATGACAATACGTTCATCTTTAATCCATACATAGTATCGTCTTCGGGTAACGTCGGAGATTTCGGTTCCATTAAACGACTGGTGGTCACTTGTGGTCTAGTGGATTGAGCTCTCGCCCCGCGTGCCAAGATCGGGGGTTCGAGTCCCCCTGCGGCCAACGTGTTGTGCACTTGAGTAAGGCGCTTTACCCTCAATTTGGGGCCAAGCGTGGGGAGTAATGGCAACCCCCTAGTATGAAAACAAACTAGTGAGGGGTTCCTCCATATGAGTGATAACGCCCTGGAAAAAAATGAACGACTGGTAGGAGACTAGAGCGCAGTTTCGAGAATTTCTAAAGTGCGCGTGTCGCATCTTGGGGATTTTCGAAAAAGGTGCGCAGAAAAAGAAGCACCTGGCAGAACCACACTTACACACACTTGTCAACATTTATATATTTTAAATATCAACAAATTTAGAAAGAAAAAGGTTTTCATATGTTATGGATGATAAACACACTCACAACCCTTTCCCGGACTTTGGATCAGAAGTAGCCCAGATTGAATTACCATTAAAATTAGAAATCTGCAGCTTGACCTTGAAAATCAGAATTCATTTTGGCCTAAAAACGATTCATTTCAAAGTTTGCTTTGGGGGGGGGGGGGGAATTGTACTGTTGACTCTCTTAAAAATCGACAGTCAGCACCCCCTGAGACTTCCAACTTATTTTTTTAGATTTTTTTGAACTTCTTTTCTTTCATTCGTTGCGAACGAATATATATGCCTAACCTTTTTTGGGCAAATCTGCCACAAAACCCCCAAATACAATGAACCATATGGGCATCTCTACAAACTGATCGTGCCAAGTCCAAGATTTGATCAAGTCTATAGTCCAACTTGTGCGCTGTACCGAGTGCGATTAAGTCCGGCGCTCGCTGTAAATTTTTCTTAGTGAAAGCGTTAAATTCATCGGGCAGTCGGACGCCAAAACCGTTTCGATTTTTCGTATAAATTTCACATTTTGGGTCTTTGAATTATATTTTATAATCTGGAGTAATCGGGAACCTAGTTCAACCACTGTTTTTGCCGATATGTGTGAAAATGTGAGAGCAGAAGCAGAAGACAGGATAAAGTTTACTGGTATGTCTTGATACGGCGTGCATGCAGTGAACGGCCAGTATAGGCGTTGCGTGGTGTAATTTGAGCTGTGTTGTGAACTTACGATCTCATTAACAAGTGCCGACGGTAATTCGAATTTAACCTGGCTTTAATTTGTAAGGTTCGCTACTCATATACCTCGATAGAGGAGACCCGGCCTTACACCAAATCGTCATGGAAAGGGGCCAGGACTACCGAGAAGAAGGTAAAAAAAATAATAAATAATTATAAAAAAATACAGATTATCATGTAATTATGCATAAAGCAGCTATCGATTTTTCCCCAAGGGTATTGTTCATAACTCCCATGGTCCCAGGGAAGTGTTTTTAATAATAAAGAAAATGTGTAATTTTCAACATTAACGGCTACTAATGGTTTCTCAAACCTGTTAGAAAATCTTATGTCCAGAACCTGTTGAAGTTTTATGTGTCCGAACCTCTAGGTTGTTTGAAGTTTAAGATATGTCCAGAACCTTCTTATAAAAAGGGTGGCACCAAAAACTCCCGGGACGGGTTGGGCTCACTTTATTCCCGGATTTCGTTGTTTTTCTCCACGTAAAAGTTTATTCTTGATTACAATGAATTTGCGCAAGATGCGACCAAAAGCGGATTCGCCGTAACCAAAGATGTTTAAAAAAAAACAAGAATTCAAAAAAGGTGCAGTATTCGATATTGTTGATGACAATTGTTACTTCCGTTAATCGTTTTGGTGTCTTGAGCAAGGTAGAAAACTGCAGTGTCCCACAGTTTCAATATTACAACAGTACGTGTTGTCATTTCAGCCGTTTACACGCGACAGAAATATTACAAATTGCAATTAATGGTAGCACGCAATCTGATTGCACGAAATGCTGGGGGCAACGCATGGGGACATGGCAAGCGATCGATGACCCCTCCCCCCCCCCCCACACACACAAATTAAGTAAGCAAAGATTTGATAAATCACACACTCTAGCAATATGGAACTCGTATTCATAGTTATTTATAACTTTGAAAAAGACAAGAGAGCTTGGAATGGTGAGTGTTTCAATCAATCACTGGTCAGGTAGTCATCTTTAACTTCATCTATGTAATCAAATCGTTATACCTTCAGCATCCCCCAGAAACAATAATCATTATCTTGCCAAATAGGGCTTTAATTTTAACACTGATTTTCCTTGCCTTCTTGTATATTTTTATTTCCGTTTCCTCGTTTTCTTGCGCTATTTTGTTCTTTGCACAAGGTGGGCAAAAGAAATCAGTAAAGAAACCAAAAAACGCTTAGATTTGTCTGATATAGGAAAAAACGGAAGACGATGGACCGTGATCACTATGTTAAGGTGGAGTTACCCTTCAGACGGCTAAAATAAAAACTTAATACCTTTCTATTACTTTTGTTTGACAACAAGCGGAGCTTCCGTTCCAAAGTTTATGGTTGAAAATTTAACTTCGCAATTTGAAATGCCTATGAATATTCCGTAGTATTTATTGTTCTCCAAGCTATACTGCGATATTTAATTTTTCCACTTAACAACTCTTAATCTCAAAAGTATAAATGAGCTTTTGACCTCTAACTTCCACAATTATATGTGAAATTCAAGCAGTTATTTTCTAATTGATAACAAAGCAAAGAGCATTTCAAAATTACTAAAACTTAGAAAAGATTTTTTTTAAGACTAAATCGCCGACTCTCCAAAGGTGGAATTTTAGCGATATGTCATTGTTGTGTCAAGGCTTTCTCAAAACGATTTTCTTAAGAGAGATGGGCTACTCATTGGATATGCATTGAACCAGATTCAAGCACTCTGGTATTTACTCATATACACAGGCAAATCAGTGAAGCCGTTAATAAAATACGCGGAATGTAGCGCGAGTGGATTGAAATGTCTGTTACACTCCGCGTACTGCGTAACTGTTGCTTTCGAATGCGTTCGCGTCGGGAAGGACTGATTTTTTTCTCAGTGGGTAATTTGTTTTGTACTCTCTATGATAAACAATAGTTTAAAAACTACTGTTTATTCTTAATTAAGGTAAGATTTTCTTTTTTTCTGTTCCCCGTGTATGAATTAGGTAATAACTGCGCATTTACTTTTGCTCGATAAATGGACAAATCATGCACTTCACTGAATTTTGAATGCTTGTCCAATGCACTCGATCCTGCGGAGCTCGTGCATTAGACGTATCAAAATCTCAGTGCGCGTCCATTGATTTGTCCCCATTTTCTCGCAAGAAGTAAATGCGCAGTTATAACCTTAAATATTTCCACTAGCCCGTGGAACTTTTTAAGGGGGATCTCGGTGTGCATTTGGCAAAAATGATTATTTTTTCCTTCCTTGTGACAATTTTAGTTTATTTAACTTTCAAATTTCTGCTCTTGTGCACGAAATTATGTCCAAATTTATTATCCTTTTGAGAGAGTGGTAAATAGCATTATATCACGTCGTAAAGAATT
>JAMKCH010036819.1:0-22352 GCA_023653785.1 Ophioderma brevispina
GTTGATTTCACGGTGAAAGCTCTCTGAGTGGCAAGCTGCTCCCCTACACCCCACCCCCGTCTATTACGTTACTGGTGTATTCAATAACGCCCCAAAAATAGCATCATGATAAAGCTGTTGCAGGTAAAGATGTCTCATAGCTAAAACGGAAGAGATGATGTCCATCATCAACAAAAGGACAACCAGCTGCAGAACAGGCATCGTCTAATTCAGGAAGGTTGACATGTTCACATTTGTAACATTCAAGCTATGAAGCATTATCAGCCACTTAAAATCCATTAATTTCATTGATTGATTAAGGTAACTTTGTTTGGTAAAGGTGTCATATAGAAGTCCCAAGTATGGAAATGAGGTATTACAATTGATTCTGTCATACGCTGCAGTGTGCAGTAGCGTTTGACGGAAAAAGCAATACTTCATTTGGGACTTCTATATGAAACGTCTTCCCAAGGCTTTATTTTGGAACAAATACCATAAATACTAACAACATTGGAGCCATTTTGAATTTGGCGGCCATTTGGTGCTGATTTTGGCAGTCATTTTGAATTTGTTAAAGATACATATATCCCTTTTAATCCCTAAATGCCATTTTTGCCACTTTTCAAAAATCACGGGGTGGGCCATTGCTTTGTGTTTATGGGAAAATTGCTCCTTGAGCTAACATGACAAATAACGCTACCTCCTTTTTTGCGGTGATCGTCAGGTTAGTAATCATTTTCCTCTAGGGACGTAAGGGATATAAATAACATTCAAATTATGAGCTATTACCAGCCATTCGAAATCAATTAAGATTTCATTGATTGATTAGGTAGCTCTGTTTAAGCACAAATACCATAAATGTTACCAATATGGCAGTCATTTTGAATTTGGCGGCCATTTTGTATAGATTTGGCAGCCAATTTGATTTTTTTTAAATTCAAATACACCATTGAGATTGTCTTAATATTCAAAATTAGTTTATCACACAAAATAATGACAGTAACATCAATATATTCAGTAAAGAGGGTGTTTTTAAGGCCTAATTCAAAATGGCCGCCACCATACCAAGATGGCCGCCAAAAAAATGCAAACATAATTTTTTGATAATATTATGATATATTCTGAAGAAAAAGTCTGGTTTACAAGAATCAACCCGAAAATCCCACTCATTTACAGAAGAGCATACACTATTATCTCCCTTAAGCTATGGTGAAGTGTTTCTATTCTCTGTGTGGAAAGAATATGGGTAATGGGGATTGATTTTAACCCAAATGTAGAATTTTTTATGGATTAGTGTTTCACTATGAATAAGTAATATTAAAGCAATATTAGCACAATTTTGAAGAGCGCCCCCAATTTTCAAAATTTGATATTTTTGCACAGCTATGTTGGTAATTGTCTAGAAAACTACACCTGCGAACGGGAATTTAAATGCAATTTTTTTAATGGATTTTTTTTCACTTTGAATGATTGAAACCAAAAACTTCCTTAATTATATCATATGAAGAAAACGACCGATTTCAATCCTAATTATCTCCCTTAAGCTATGGCGAAGTGTTTCTATTCTCTGTGTGGGAAGAGTGTGGGTAATGGGGATTGATTTGAACCCCAATGCAGAATTTTTTATGTATTTGTTTTTCACTATGAATAATTGAAACAAAAAACTCGTTTAATTATGTCATAAGAACAAAACGACTGATTTCAAACCTAATTAGCTCCCTTAAGCAACGTTGAAGTTTTTTCTATTTTCTTTGTAAGAAGAGTGTCGGTAATGGGGATTGATTTGAAGTTAAATGACATTTTTTTCATTATGAATATTTTATGTGTCGAAGGAAATTTGTAACTAGAACAATTAATATCGGGATCCCCGATAATAATTCAACGGCTGCTGGAAACGGCCTTCCAATATGAAATAGCCGGTAAATCGCGCCATGTACGTACCGGGTGTCTCAAAAAAGGAAACCCTCGAAGTGCCCTCTATTTCACGAAGAGAAAAGAGTAAACCATACAAATTAATGCACATTTGAAAGGTACATTTCACTAGGTTTCCGACACCGAAAAGATCTTTCCAAACGGACAAATATCGACTGAGTTATGGCCGATTGAAAATTTGTACCACTTTTTCATTTTATCCACGGATTGTTACTGTCCATGGTTACTGTCTAAGCTGTCTTTAGACAATACAGCTTCTCCAAGCACATTCTTTCGTTCATGATTTCTTTTGTTTTTGCGACAAAAACCAGTTCTGATATTGAAAAGGTTAGTTTCAATTATTAGAAATTCTAAGATCTTGCCCCATTCTTCATTACTGCGCTGCTCTTTCCCCCACCCCCACCCACACTTTGCTGCCTCTAAGACCATGACGACGGATGCAGGCTTGCGCTTGCTTTTCCATTTCAATAAATGTCTTCTAATCACTCTTGTCCGTCGGATGCTTTCAAAGGCAGTGGTTATTCAATTGTGAAGTTCTGGCAAGTTTGCTGGTGGTTCCTGCTTAATGTTTCCTCTATGGCGAAGTCTAGCGGAGTCAAATCTGGGGATATTCGCCACAGAATAATCGCTTCCTTTGCAAGTATCCGACGGACAAGTCGATTATGGAAATGGAAAGAGAACGCAAGCCTGCATCCGTGTTACAGGCGGCCAACTTCCCCAAGTAGGGGTAAGGGCAGCGCAGTAAAGAAGAATGAGGCAAGATCTTGGAATTTCTAATAATTGAAATTAAACTTTTCAATATCAGAACTGACCTTTGTCGCAAAAATAAAAGAAATCATGAACCAACGAATGAGCTTGGAGAATGTGTATTGTCTAAAGACTACTGAAGGAGTAACAATCCGTGGATAAAATGAAAAAGTGGTACAAATTTTCAATCGGCCATAACTCAGTTAATATGCATCCTATTGGAAAGATCTTTTCGGTGTCGGAAACCTAATGAAATGCACTTTTCTCCTCGTGAAATAGAGGGCACTTTGAGGGTTTCCTTTTTTGAGACACCCGGTATCTACGCTCATCTATTAGTTGTTTTATTGGTTCAGGCAAATCATGTTAGAGGTCATTTTCTTGAGGTGGCACTATTTCATCATGGACGGACATAAACTTAGCATTTCCAGCTCTGCCGTTAAGTACAATCTAGGATCCCAATTGAAGTTAAATGCACATTTTTCATGGATTCTTTTTTCACTATGAATGTTTTAAACAAAAAACTTCCTTAATTATATTGTATGAAGAAAACGACAAATTTCAATCGTAATTATCTCCCTTAAGCCTATTGTGAAGTGTTCTATATTCCCCTTGGAAGCAGAGTGTGGGTAATTGGGGAATTGATTTGAAAGTCAGTAAAAAAACTCGCTTAATAAATTATTTCATAGAAAGAAAAAACGGTTGATTTCAATCTAATTATCGTCCCTTAAGCTAGGGTGAAGTTTTTCTAATTTTTGTTGGTATGGGCAAAAAACTTTTTATCTATGATTTTTATTTTCACTATGATTATTGAAACAAAAAATTTCCTGTAATTATATCATATAAAGAAAACGACAGCTTTCAATTCTAATTATCTCCTTAATCTATACGGTGAAGTGTTTTCCGTTCTCGTTTGGGAAAGAGTGGGGTGGGTAATGGGGATTGATTTGAACCCAAATGGCAAAATTTGAGTGGATTGGGTTTCCCTTATTTCACTCTTAATAATTGAAAATAAAAAAACTCACTCAAAGTTATGTCATAGGACGAAACGACTGGATTTTCAAACCTAATTATCTCCCCTAAGCTACGTGAAGTTTTGTTTTGTATTTTCGTTGGAAGAAGAGTGTGTGGTAATGGGGATTGACTTGAGCCCAAATTGCAAATTTTTTTAATGGATTATTTTTCACTATGAACAATTGAACAAGAAACTCTTAATAATTATGTTCCTTAGAAGAAACACGACTGATTTCAAAGCTATATCTCCTTAAAGGTATGATCAATCGGATCAAATGGTCCTAGCAGAAAAATGACCAATAAAATCAAATCCCCTAAATCAATTTAGTCCAAACTGACTATGGCAAGGAATTGAACTTTCTACACAGACGTTTTTGCACAGTGGAGACAGAGCGAGTTGTTTTAGGTTTTTTTTATTTATTTTTTTTTAAAATCCCTATTTTTCATTAAATATTTTTTCCCCAGCCTAAATGGAAGGTGCCTTTTAAACTGAAACGCCAGGGATTGTGTTATAAACAAAAACCTAAATTCCTCACTTGGCCTTCTTTAAATCAAGTGTTTAATTTTTAGAAAAATTTATTTGAGGGAAACATAATTTAGGGAAATAAAAGCACTTAATTCAAATAGAACACTCATCCCATCTGCAAAATCTGAACGTGAAATTTTCTCAATTGATTTCCTTTCATATGACCCCTTATTCATCACCAAGGAGTTGTCGTCATTCTAGGAAAATTCTGAAAAGTAGAAACTTCAGTATTTCTAGAAATAATCGGCCAAAAAGGTGTTGTTGCGACCACCTGTTCTTTGTTTTTGATGACATATAGAAAAATAAAAAAATCTATGGATATTTGATATTTCTCTAACCATAAAAAACAAACACCAATCTTATAACTCATCAATTACTTGAGAAAGAAATGAAATAAAATGTGTAGTTTTTCACAAAATTGCCCCATTTTGGTCCATTTTCTGTACTGCCAAAATCAGTCCCTGTACAAAGTCTATGGGAATTTGAAAATGCATTATGTGACCTATATCCAAAATGCCTTTTGGACAAAATTAGAATTTAGCACACAGGTTAGCCGATGATCCAATCTCCCTTAAGTAACGGTGACTTTTTTCTATTTTCTTTGTAAGAAGAGTGTGGGTAATGGGGATTGATTGGAAGTTAGATGCAATTTTTTTTCATGGATTTGGTTTTTTTTTCACTATGAATGATTGAAAAAAAAAATTCATACTTATATCATATGAAGAAAGCGACCTATTTCAATCCTAATTATCTCCCTTAAAAACACTATCAGTGATTCACCTGAAAGAGTCAAAATATTTGCATTTTGCTGGAATAACCAAAGTGAAGAATAAGTCTGTAGAATTGTCATAAAAAATCTTTTCCAACTCTTAAATACACAGAAAACAGCAGTATATTCAAAGATTTGAATCTGCATTCAATTATGTGTTGTAGTAAGTGTCCGTACGGACAGTAATGACTAAAATACCCGATTTTGTCCTTAATAGGTTGATTTTTATCTTATAATTTGCAGGATATATTAGGATACCTGTACTTGTTACAAACATGCAAAAATCTGATTTGGGATGATTTTTTTTTAATTTTCTGATAGCAAATCACTGATAGTGCCTTTAAGCTATGGTGAAGTGTTTTTATTTTCTGTGTAATAAGAGGGTGGGTAATGGGAATTGATTTGAACCCAAATGCAGATTTTTTTATGGATTTGTTTTTTTCACTAGGAATAATTGAAACAAAAAAACTCACTTAATTATGTATAGGAACAAAACGCTTTCATACCTAATGATCTCCTTAAGCTACGGTGAAGTTATATTTTCATTTAATAAAGAGTGTGGCTATGGGGATTGCTGTGCAGTTAAATGCAATTTTGTAGGATTTTTTTCGTATGAATGATTGAGTGAAACCAAAAAGTTACCTAATTATATCATATGAAGAAAACGACAAATTCAATCTAATTCATCTCCCTAAGCACGGGTGAAGACAGTGTGGGCAATGGGAGTGATTGAACCCGAATGCAGTGTTTGATGGATTGTTTTTTCACTATGAACAATTGAAACAAGAACTCGCTAATATATTCGTATGAGAAAACGACCTATTTAAATCATAAATTATCTCCCTGAAGTACGGCGAGTGTTTCTATTATATGTATGGGAGAGTGTGGGTAAGGGGATTGATTTGAACTCAAATGCAATTTTTTATGGATTTGTTTTTTTCACTATGAGTAATTGAAACAAAAAACTCGCGCAATGATGTCATAGAAAGCAAAAATGGATTTCAAACTAACTTAGCTCCCTTAAGCTACGGTGAAGTTTTTCTATTTCTTTGCTAAGAAGAGTGTGGGTAAGGGGGATTGGTTTTGAAGTAAAGCACAGTTTTTTAATGGAGTTTTTTCACTTTGAATGATTGAACAAAAAGAAACTTCCTTAATTACTATTATATGAAGAAAACGATTCCTCATTTCAATTCCTAATTATCTCCTGAAGCTACGGCGAAGGTTTCTATTCTCTGTATAGGGAGGCGATTGTGTGGAATGGGGATTGATTTGAAACCAAAGGCAATTTTTGATTTGTTTTTTTACTATGAATATTGAAACAAAAAACTCGCTTAATGATGTCATAGAAAGAAAATGATTCAAACCAAAATTAATTACAACAATATTTAAAAAAAGAAAAATTTTTCTATTTTTTCTGTAAGAAGAGGGTGGGTAATGGGGATTGGTTTGAAGTTAAATGAACATTTTTTAATGGATTTTTTTACTTGAATTGATTGAACAAAAAAACTTCCTTAATTCTATATTGAAGAAAACGACTAGTTCCTCCTAATTATCTCCTGAAGCTACGGCGAAGGGTTCATTCTCTGTATAGGGAGAGTGTGGGTAATGGGGATTGATTGAAACCCAATCAATTTTTTGCTATTTGTTTTTTACAGAAGAATTGAAACAAAAAACTCGCTTATATCGATGTCCTAGAAAGAAAACGATTTCAAACTAATTATCTCCCTTAAGATACGGCGAATTGTCATTTCTTTGTAAGAAGAGTGCAGGTTAATGGGAATTGATTTGAAATGAAATGCATATTTTTTCATGGACTTGTTTTTTTCACTATGAATAATTGAAACATAAAAAATAAATTCCTTACTTATATCATATGAAAAAAACGACCTATTTCATTCCTAATTATCTAAGTGTTTCTATTTTCTTTGTGGAAAGAGTGTGGATAATGGGGATTGATTTGAATACAAATGCAATTTTTTTATTGATTTATATTTTTTCACGTTGAATAATTGAAACAAAACAATTCCTTAATTATATCATATGAAAAAAAACGACCGATTTCAATCCTAATTATCTCCATTAAGCTACGGTGATGTGTTTCTATTTTCTGTGTAGCAAGAGTGTGGGCAATGGGGATTGATTTGAACCCAAATTATTTTTTTATGGATTTTTTTTTCACTATGAATATTGAAACAAAAAAACTTGCTTAATTATGGCATTGGAAGAAAACGACTGATTTCAAACCTAATTATCTACTTTGTAAGAAGAATGTGGGTAATGGAGATTGATTTGAAGCCAAATGCATTTTTTTCATGGATTTGTTTTTCACTATGAATAATTGAAACAAAAAACTTCCTTAATTATATCATAATTGAAAAAAAACGACCGATTCAAACTCTCATCTCGTCCCTTCAGCTACGGTAAAGTTGTCTATTTTCTTTTCTTGAGGGAGATGTGTGGGGTTTAATGGGGATTGAATTTGGGGGGATCATTGCAATTTTTTAAATGTATTTATCACTATGAAGAATTGAACAAATAACTCGCTTAATTATGTCCACAAGAAACGACTGCTTTCCTCTCAACCAATTATCATCCCTTAAGCGACGGATAAGTTTTTTTTTATATTTTCTCTGTCGGAAGAGTATGGGTAGTGGGGATTGATTTGTGATCCCAAATTATTTTTTCATCTATCAATAATTGAAACAAAAACAAACATTTGCCACAGACGTTACGTTTCCATTAAGACTATTATTGATAAAGTTTAGTACAAGATAATTGAAACAATGATAAGAACCATTTACAAGAGTGTCAATGTGGTCAATTCCGAAATTCGGTTCCCGAAAAGTTCTTGCAGACGATTTCAGATAGCCTGGGAACTAGCAGATATTTGTAAAACATTTAGAGTACGAAAGGTTTGAGTGGTGAAATATGTAGACAACCTGACCGAAATCCCTGAAACGTGATTCTTAAGTGCTGCAAATTTGGTATTAAGGAGGGGGCCTAGACAAACATTGTACAGGGGTCATTTTTTTTAAATTGATCCAATCGTGTTGAAAAGTATACCACGTTATTTGTCTAACCATAATGATTCAGAAAAGGTATAGTTTATACTATCTACCGTCTTAAGTTTCAAGGTTATAGGCTAAAAACAGCAAAAATCAATAAAAAAGGTAAATTTTAGTTGTACAGGGGTAACATTTTAAAGTTGCTCCGATTTGGGTACAAAATCGTGCAAATTATTGGCGGAGCTCATAGATTTAAAATAAGGAATAGTTTTGAGTGTCTCAAACGCTAAGTTACCAAAGTAGAGGGGAAACAAGGTCAAGTCCCATTGAATGCAACAGACGTTGACTATCTGTTCCCCTACACTGTTATTAAACTCTATTTGCATTTTACAAAAAAAACAAAAAAAAAACAAAAACAAAAACAAAACAAAGCAATAAATATAACAATAAAATATATAACCCAATTAGGATTTTTCATATTTTCCATAAACCTGCATTTGAAAGAAAAACAAAGCAATAAATATGCATTTCCTTTTTTTTCATTCTGCACCTGTTTTTGAATGAAATGCCATTTCCATTCTACCGTGTGTCCCAAAAAGCACTTGGTGACAGGCGCCATAAGTTTTGAACAAAAGCACGTGACTACTTATTCTTTGTCGTACGGTAAGATAGGACTATTAGCTAATATCCCTGAAAATTTCATAAGGTTAGAGTCAATATTTTTTTAAGATAAGGACCCCAAAAATCAAGTACCTGCAGGACCCATTTAAAACAATTGAGGCTCTATTACTTCAGGAAGTCGTGTAAGAGTATCACTTCCTCAGCCCAGGATGGGATATAACAGCGACGGCAGCCACGTGGTATGGTCTTCTTGCTATATTAATAAAGAGTTGACACCAGTGCTTTGTAGGAATTGTCCCAGGTGGAGGAGATTGGGTTTCGGGAGGTTGGAATACTTCGAATCCACCAGGTTCTTTGACTGTCCCAGTCTGCCTTGCGGAGTTCCACCTTTTCATCACTGGCTTTGGTTGGTAATAGGCTTAGCAAGGCTGTCCAGAGCGATCAGTGATGGTCCATGTTGGGACTTCGGAAGCGGTCAAGAACATACGTGAATGGGGTGGGTGTGTCCAATGTTTTGCAAACGATGTCAGGTTTGTAGAACGGGTATTCCATCTTCCGGAGTTTTGAGGTGCCTGTTTGCTTGGGGTCGTGAAATAGTTGTACACCGGATTCTGAGGCCCAGTCCTCTAGTGTAGCTCCATCAGGGTTGGTTTTCCCTTTAACCCCAGGTAATTCTAATGACTGTTAAAGTCTCCGGCATAAATGCAAGGTGCACCATAATTTGGTAGAGAGTCTGCTTGAAGCCGATGGTTAGGTGGCCTTTGTAGACTGGTTGACATGAACCCTGCAATTTGGTAGTTTGCCCATTTCCGGGTGTAGCTGCAGTGAGGTTGCAATTTGTTTCCATTGGGCTGATTACTGGCAAAGGTGTCAATCCCGTGGGTAGCGCTCTTGGGTGTTGTGCCGCTAGGGTGTAGCCGCAGATGTTCGGAATGGGGGGGCAACGTCGGTATCGTGTGTCTCTTTGATTAGAATCGCAATGACTTTATGCGTATGTGTTAGGTGATTTCGAATGTGTTTATTTTTTGTCCTATGAACACTTCCACATTGAGGTTTGGAGCACTGAGATGCCATCGATTTGACTGACATCTGGTGATGCCGGCCCTAATAGCGTACCTCAGTTGATATCATTCGCCTGAATATCAGTTACCCGGTTACGCGGGGTTACACGAGGCGGTGAATAATCGTTGTGTTTTGGACAACGTAGGTTTTACTTTTACGTTCTAAAGTTAGAACGTTAACATTATTTGCAGTACAAGCAAGTTGCAGCACAACGCATTTATCATTTTTATGTAATGTGGATTTGTCTATGAACTTAGTCATAGTTTTTTTTTATATCTTCTGCAACATATTTTAATCACCAAGAAAGTTAAAGTCCTTAGTATTAATCAGTTAAATAATAATATATAAATGCAGTCATTTGACCCAGTATAAGTTGTTCTGCAAGAAATTTTTTGGCAAGTAAATGTTGATTGCAATCAATATTGTTATTTGTCATTCTTTTTCTTCGTCATACCATCCTTGTGTAACCAGCCCTCCCTCCTCATTTTTGTAAATGGTTCTGCGGGTTACTTGACGCATAACCCCCGCAGGCGCGCGCCGCACTGGCGTAAGCCGTAAACTAAACACTGGGATCCGTCTGCTCATTCATGTCCACGGTAAGGGTATTTAGCCGGCTGACAATGTTTTCAGTTTTGGAGACTTAATGGACCCACTTTTTTTTCACATTCACATGCGGGGACAATTATATTCATTCTTAAGAACATATACAGATGTTGAATCTTTAAAAAAAATTGTATTATGGAATAAACAGCCAATTGTTGAAAAAATAAAGATCGATGACGTCACGACGTCAGGGCATTGATTGGTTTATTATTTTGCTTCGGGGGACCCATTCGGGAAAATGACGTACGTAATCCCTACATTCAAAAAACAACGATTTATCGATCATCTACGTCGTTTTTTGAATCACAATATGGGAAAGGTAAATTTTTGTACTGTTTAGAACATAATAAAACGGTGTCTTTTGGAAAACTATAGCACTTTTTGGCAGAGGGTCATGTAAAGACCTTGATTTAACATAGTCGGATTTTATATATATCGTCGCATCGGGGGACGGTCGCCCCCGAAGAGCAAACTGATATCTGATAGCTGACCTTTACCTGGTACCTGACACGTGACACCAAACTAATCATCCGTTATTACCGTTTTATAAACTACAATACGGCAAAGCAGCAAGCATTCTGTAACTCGTGTCACAGCGTTAATCGATCAAGCAGTAACTATACATGGGTTGCTGTACAAGGGAGGGTATGACAACGATCTGCTCGATTTGGGCCTTGGGATGTCCAAACGGTAATTGTGAAACTGCTACATCAATTTACTATGGCATCCCTCGGTCCCAGTGACATTAAAATCATCTCTAAACCTTTGTTCAAAGATCTCAGTAATATCACATGACACTTAAGAAAAAATAGAATTCACATCAATCATGCTTCTGTTAATTACCTTGCATAACGTCCAAAAAACTCCAGAACTTCCCCTGCAAAAGGAATCTCTATCAAACATAATAGGGCCCTTGAACATACCGGCGCATTGGCTACAGAGCTATGCGCTACAGAGCTATGCGCTCCGATACACTCTAATATCAACACCGCCCTATTATAATTATTACACCCCAAACCATTGCACTCCTCGATCGTTGGGGTCATATCTTTCAAAACTATTGACCTATCTTTTGAACTTTCAGGAATAATAGCTAGGCAGTCCCATCTTACCTTACAACAAAGGATAGTAGTCACGTGCTTTTGTTTCAAACTTAGGCGCGCCTGCCACCAGTGTTGCGTTTTTTGGGACACACGGGTATAGACATTCTAACAAGAGAGTCAGGATACGACTGACATTCCCTTGCAACTATGCCTATTTATTGCTGTTCTTTTCTTTTTTCTTTCCAGAACTCTCCAATTTTTTGCGAAACCGTTTTTTCGTTTGCATATATAGGATGATTAATCAAAATATAAGTAAATGCTGTTATCCAACTGCCTTCTCCCCAAATAGTCCTGTGTAAGTAACTGTATACTAGAGTGTGGGGCCTGACGTTTCGATCCCAGCAGGATCTTCCTCAAAGCAACTGTAAAACAACGATCAGACAAACCTATATTCCAGACATGGAACAACGAACAGGAACCTAGCAAAAGAACACAAAGGTGGGGATAATTGAAGGTGATGGGTAAAGGAAATGGGAGGGAAAGCTGAAAGAGAACAATGGAAGTTAATGAACCAAAATACTCGAGATAACCAAGAATCAGTTGGGCATGGAGAAGTGAGACGTCATGAGTGATGACAAAGGGACAGGAGAGTCTGCTGAAACTATAACAATAAGAGTTGTAACAAGGGGATTGGGTGATAATGACCCTGAAATCAGTGGGGCATGGACCGGGTAAAAGCTGAAAGAGAACACTGGGATGATGGGTAGCTTAAAATGGAAGACAATAATCAAAGGATGGGTCAAAGAAGACATTGGAAATGAGAACCTTGAAGAGAAAAGGGGGGCGGTAAAAGTATTTGGAAATAGAAACAACAAATAACAAAACAACGCATTAATAATTTTCGTGCGCTGGTTGCAATGAATAATGCCAACTTGTTCACATTTCTGATGAAATCCGAACCGTTGTTAGGCTGTTGTTTATTGCACTGAATTTTTGCAATACAAACGAGTATCTAAGGTTCCACACACATAACTTGCAATGCGACGGCGTTACAAGGAGAACTGTATGCTTCTTTGTTCGGAAAAACCATTGAATAAAATGGCAGGACCTCTATTCAAGATATGGCCCATACCGCCTCCAACAATTGCAAGCAAAGCAAGGTCCACGAATAAATAATCGTCGTAACAGGATTTTTAAGCGCCCCTAATTCACGAATGGGTCTGCCATAAAAATTTCAGGGTCAAAAGCAATTTCACCTGGACCAAGTAACTTATCGTTTGCCAATGAGAAATTAAGCGAAATTGAATAAACATCCAAAGAAGAGTGTTTTCAAGTTGGAACCCCGTGATCTGTTGGGTCAATAATAAAATAACCCTTTTTTCAAATATTTTTCGAAAACATATTTTTTGGAAATAATCAATAAAAACCGGTTAAGTGCTGGCACTGATGGCATAGACCCTGGCATTGCTAACACCAAATTTGAACACATAAATTCACCTCTATATACATCTTCAACCAGTCAATCAACTAAGGGCAATAGTTCCCAATAAGCGTAAATCAGCCCAAGTCATACACCTCTCAAAAGTAAAAGATCCCACGACATTCACCAACTACAGACCAATTTCTGTCCTTCCCTCATCTCAAAGATCCTCGGAAAAAATTGTGCCCAATGTCTCTAACGTTTCTAAACAAAATAAAACTTTCGTTTCAGACCCACGCGTTCCCACATAAGGGTCTCTTTGAACTAACATCCAGTCTTAACAAGCATTAAAAACAATAATCACACATGGGAATCTTCCTGGGCATCTCAAAGGCATTCGACACAATAAGATCATAATATTCTACTTAGAAGCTTCACACTATGGTGCTCGTGGTGGTGTCTTGGACTGGGTTCAGAAGTACTCGCAGACCGAACTCAATCTGTTTATGCCCACTCAACACAATCACCCTCCGCCGAAATTACAGCGGGAGTTCCACAGGGCTCCATTTTGGGCCGCTACTCCTTTATCCTGTACATTAAAGAATAAGTAGTCACGTGTTTGTCAAAACTTCTGTCCCTGACACCACAAAGGGTGCTTGAGTTTTGTGGGGACACACGTATATACATTCTAAAAAGGAGAGTAGGAGACGGAATGGACATTTTGCAACTTAGGCCTATAGTATTGCTGTTTCTTTTCTTTTTCTTTTCCAAGAAAAAATCTCCAATTTTTTGCGAAACAGTTTTTTTTCGTTTGAATATATAGGATGAGCATCAAAACTTAGTAAATTGCTGTTTTGTTTACAACTGTTTTCACAAAAAATTAGCCGTGTAGGTAAACTGTACACTAGAGTGTGTGCCTGACGGTTCGACCAGCACGCTCTCATCACAAGCAAAACTGCGTAAAAGCATAACAGATAAGACAAACCATATATACAGACATGGAACAAACGACAGGAACCTAGCAAAAGAACAACAAAGGGGGGAGATGAAGGGATGGGTAAGGAAAATGGGGAGGGAAAGCTGAAAAAGAGAACAATGGAAGTAATGAACAAAGATACGCGATGAAAAAACAACGAAATCAGTCGGGCATGGAGAAGTGGAAGGACGTATGAGTGAGGACAAAGGGCTAGGAGAGTCTGCTGACATAGAATGGGCTGAAAATGAACATAAGATGTTAGTGAACAAGGGGATGGGTGATAATGACTGAAATCAGTGGGGCATGGACCGGGGTAACAGCTAAAGAGACCAATGGGGATGATGGGTGGTAGCCTTATAAATGGAAGACAAAATCAAAGGATGGGGTCAAAGAAGACATGGAAATGAGAAACCTGAAAGAGAACTGTGGGGGGGTTAAAGTATTTGGAAATAGAAAATAGAAACAACAAATAACAAAACAAGCATAATATAATTTTCGTCGTGGTATGAAATGAATAATGGCCAACTTAGTACACAGGCTTGAAATTCGAACCGTTGTGAGGCTGTGTTATTGACACTGATTTTGCAATACAAACGAGTATCTAAGGTTCCAAACAGCATAAACTGGAAATGGACGGCGCGTTTACAGGAGAACTGTATGATTCTTTGTCGTTCCATTGATAAACAGAGGCAGGGACCTCTATTAAAATTATGCCCCTAAACGCTCCTCCAACCAATTGCCAAAGCAAAGCAAGGTCCACGAATCAATAATCGTTCTGTAACATGATTTTTTTATAAGCGCCCTAATTGTGAATGGGTCGCCATAAAAAATTCCGAAGTCATCAAAGTTTCAATATTCACCTGGACCCCGTAACTTATCGTTGGCCCTAGAATTAAGACGAAAATTGAAATAAAGAATCCAAAGGAAGAAGTGTTTCAAGTTGGAACCCAATGATCTTGTTGGGTCCAATAATAAATAACAACTTTTGTGTCATAATATTTTCGAAAAACATATTTTTTGGAAAATAATCAATAAAAAACCTGGTAAAATGTTGGCACTGATGACATAGACCCATGGCATTGCTAACAAACATTTGAAAACACATAATATCACTATTCATATACATCCTTCAAACCAGTCAATCAACTCAAGGCAATAGTTCCCAATAAGCCTTAAATCAGCCAAAGTCATTCAATTTCAAAAGTAAAGATCCTCAGACATCAAAAACTACAGACCAATCTGTCCTTCCCTCATTATCAAAGATCCTCGAAAACATTGTCACAATCGTCTTCACTTTTCTAAACAACAAACATTCTCGGTTTCAGGCCCAAGCGTTTCACATATATGGCTCTCCTTGAACTAAAATCCAGTCTGAACAAGCACTAAAAACAAATATCACACTAGGGAATCTGCCTGGGCCTCTCCAAGGATTCGACACAATAGTCATAATATGCTCCTTTATAAGCTTCAAAACTATTGGTGCTCCGTGGTGTTTCTTGAATGGTTCAGAAGTTACTGCAGACCCAAACTCAATCTGTTTACGCCCACTCACACAATCACCTTCGCTGAAATTACAGGGGTGTTCCCCGGGCTCATTTGGGTCCGCTCTTTATCATTTAAATGAATGATATCACAAACATAATATAACCACTCAAACTTATTTATGTGCAGATGACACGACATCTTTCCTCTCAGACTCAAAACTTACAACTCCGCTTTTTCGAAACATAAACCTTGAGCTCACAAAATCACTGGGACTGGTTCCGAGCTAATAAAACTGTCTCTAACATCTCAACAATCTAACTACTGCTATTCTAATTCTCATAGAATCATAACCATACAGTTGCCATTGAGAAACCAATTGATCACAAGTTCATACTACTAAGTTTCGGGCATAACCATTGATGATAAACTCACATGAAACCAGCACATGAACTCCACTATTACCAAAAAACCTCACATGCAATAGCTACCATGTACAGAGCAAGACACCACCTACCACCCAACACAATTAAACACATTATCAACACAATCGTCATCCACACCTACATACTGAAATATCATATGGGCCTCAAAACTTTCCATCACGACGAAATCAGCTCAACATCACTAAGAAATGGGCTATCCGTACCATCACTAACTCACCTTATAGACCTCACACTTGCCAGTATTTTCATTCCCCCAAGAAACTAAAAAAACTGACATTAACAAACTCCCGGGTCCACTCTGTATGCATGATGACTACAACAAACAAACATACCTCCTAACTTCAAAAATTACTATGTGACAAATAGACAAATACACAATTACAAACAATCGGCCAATCCGACCAATACCACCTTCCTCTACCAAAACCACCAAAAGAAAAAATATATTCTGTAACATGGTGCAAAAAAACTGGAACGATCATCGAAATCAATCACACTATCACAACCAAAAACACCTTCAAAACACGCTTCAAGCCTTTTTTACATTGGATTAACAACACTATACCTTGATTGTCTTATCTTCCCCTCACTTCATTGATCTGCACAACTCCACTTTCACTTCGTTCGCACTCTCCTCTCTCTCTTTATCCCTCCTCTTTCTCTCTCACTCCCCATTTTATCTTTGTTTCTCTTCTAATCTCGTTTTACCGCCCTCCATCTACAGTCTGCCGAAGCATTTTTACCCCTGAGTAATTACTGGGGACAATCTACTTACCTTTCATTTCTTCACCAAATTATGGGCATATGGTCCGTGTATTTGTTGTTTAATTGGTGGTCTATTTCTTGTCTGACTTTAACATGCCTGTGCATGATGTACATATATGTGTTGCATACATGCATGGATTATGTGTACGTACATGTACGCTATTTAATCGTTCGGGGTTTCTGCATACTGGTCGAATCAGCAAAATGTATTTCTGAGAAAACGGGCGTTTGAAGTTTGAGTTAATTATGAATGCGTTTAATTAAATGAAAGAAAAGGAATGGCTATTTAAGTGTGTCCGGTAAGACATGAATGGTTAATAAACTGACGACAGTATAAAATACCAAGAACATGTTTTGTTATTGAAAATGGCCACTGAATGTGATTTGACAGTTTCCAAACCCAAAGTTTATTGCGTGTTTAGGAGGAGTCGAATACGTATTCGATTGCATGAAACCCGATGATTACTAATGTTGGTATGGTGAGATACTATATTTACGGGTTTTTTTTACTTTATTTTAAAATGATGATGCGAGGATGCCACGATGATAAGAATAACGATGGCGGTGATGATGGTGGCGATAACGATGAAATAAGGAGGAAACATCGAGCTTGACGACGATAATGATGCTGCTGCTGATCGATAAAATGATAATGATGATGATTATGATGGTGATGTGATTTATATGATGATGACGATGATATGATGATGATGACCGATGATGACGACGATGATGATGACGATGATGATGACGAAGATGACGATGATGACGACGACGATTGATGTGATGATGATGATGATTGACGATGATGACACGACGATTTTGAGCGATGTCTATTGCATTGGGTTATGCTACAACCAGTGCAAATGTGTATGCAAACGACTTCCATAAGCGGTGTTTAAATGGAAACATTCTGTTGCATATCGTTCGTTGTAAAATATAGCGCAGACTGACCACGATGCCCAACGAATTCAGAAAATAAACAAACCTCTTACAAATTTGGCTCCTCAAATTAATATCTTAATTAGTCGCCAATATGTTTTACTCATTTTGCAGGAAAAAAACCCATAAATTCAGGTTTAAATAACGGGGTTATGAAGGAAACACAAACATTGTGTGCATGTGTATATAAAAATAATAAATAGTATCATGATGCACCACACCATAAATATTGGCTGAAACTGGTCAAAAAAAATTGAGCTCAGAAAATATTTTAAAATGTAACTGGACTGTGTTCATAACTCAAAAGGTTTTGGAGGATAAAATTGGTCTAGGCAACTTTTATGACAACCATAATTTTCTCGTTTTCTTAAGTTCAAATACATATATAGTTCCCATCTTAAGTAATGTACACACTAAAAATACATACCAACTTGAAACGAATTAAACAGTTAATGGGTAATATACTCAATAGTAAAATCTAACATAATCTAAAACAATGTAACGCTTTTATACAAACAACTTCCCAAAAAAATATAAATTTGTTCTGAAAGGCGAGTTTTTTAAATGAGGAATTAGTAATTATTTAGTTGCAGAATATCCAATAAACAAGAAAATCAAAACTTTCACAATATGTTTTACCAATCTTGATTTTCTTGTAAACGTTTACTAAGGGGTGAGGTGCTAAACACCCCGAGACTTCATGTAGTTATAAAGCAAAATATAAATGATTTCGATGTGGTTACAGGTGTGATAGCTGCGTTTCTTTTGCTTCCAGTAAACACAATCAGTATGGTGTCACAATGGACGTCAAAGTAGTGGCAAAATTGACGTCATTTCCACCGACCCCCATCGGATGTTGGAGTTTTATAAATTTATGACAAAAATGTTTAAATTTTGCACCAAAAAAGGTAGGAATATTGCATTTTCATGCGGGGTTTTGGCTCCAAATGAAATGGAAAATGACTAGTTTTTAATCAACATAGAATTTTAGAGCCATTACAGTGCCACATATTAAAAACAATGATTAAATAACTACTACAAGGGGTAACTGCAGTATCATTTATAGGCGATTCATGTGCCGAATCTTGGTCTGGAAAAACTTAATATAAGGGCGCCCAATATGTTTTCCCCCAGGATACATTTTGCGCCCATATTTGATACTACAAAACCTTATTTCTATTTTCTAGCGAACACTAAAACCAACTTGATTTTATTTGTTTGTTTGTAAGGTTTTAAGGTGGTAATATGCTCCTAAATTTATGTATTGTGTATGCTGATGAATGAAACTAAATGATAAAATTAATAATTTTTTAATAGAAAATGGTTACTAGAACCATTCCCCACCAATCGACTTCGACGCTACCCCGGTGACGGTGCTACTATTCACATTTGTTTCGCCAAAATGAGCAGACAGAAAGGATGTGAAATGGAAGAAGACTTAACGAAAGTTTTTAATCGTGTTGGGGCAAGGAGGAAAGTTTACCTGGGGTGTTAACTCCTCCCCTTTGGCCTATATAAACGGGGTTATGTCATATGGCCCCCTAAAAGGAATAAATTTTGTTTATTTGCTTAAAACAATACCAACAACTTGGATAGTTTCTTTTCCCGACCGCACGACCGTAGTGTTCAATTCGTACAAGTAAATATTAAACACAAAATTAAAATGTGACATGAATTATAACATGACCAATCTCCCCTCTGCAGAAAGGCAAATTTCACCGATGGCCTTAAATCTTGACAGACCTACTATCGATTTTGATCACTGTAAAATTTTTTTCTCAGTAGAATGTGTTTTCCATGGAATACGTATTCGTTCGCAATTTATCTGGTTTACTTTGAGATATTTGTACACGCAAAGCAATCAGAATACGTATTTGATTGTTTGGAACTGTTTTTATCCCCCTCCCCCCAAAGGGTGTTATTTCGATCGGGTATTTTGGGTAGGAGATGTGTTGTTAATTCACTTTGATTTTTGGGTATTTTTTTAAATAAAGAGTAAAAATGAAACCAGAATCAAACGTTAACTCATTTGCCCAAAAAATCAGATTCGAACTATGTGTGAACCACGACGATATGTGTATGTGTGTATATGATGCATGTGTGTATTCGGTGTTTTGTAATGTATGTATGTCATGTTTTATGTGGAAATGTTGTATATATGTACTTATAAATATGTGGATGTGAACAGTGCTATGTTTTTTGTCTTTAAAACTCTTTTCACCTCTTCGGTCATTGTGGTAATCCCTTAATCGCGTCTTTAAAAATAGTAATAGTCTCATTTTTTTTTTGTCTCGTTGTATTCCCGCATTCAGATTTACACTTATCTATTTCTAGACCGCTGTTCGTATGCTCACCATTGATATGTTGTATAGTTGAGGTGGTAATGTTAATTTTAGTAAGGGGCCTCCACATCTTTTTTTTTATAAGCTCACAGGAGTTGTCCAGTGGAGTGGTCCTAGCATTCGATATTGTTTTTTCTTCTCCAATGGACTGTCAATTAATTATTTTTCACATTGTATATCTGTTCTACATTGTATATAAATTCACATGTATTTATTTGTAATCTTGGTATTTGCTAAATAAATTGATTGATTGAAGCTTTTCTAAATAAAAAAAAAACATGAATTAATTGCTATGTCAAGCAGGAGAAAAAGCTTCACAGATAGACCTGAAAAAGAGAAGCTGCAAAAAAGGGGAAAAAAAGTAGGGTACTAATGAGTGAAAATAAGGGAACCTAGTGTTCCGTCGGGATGTTGAGACCTATGGGGCTGGAGATGTGAGTAGAACGTTCATCCATCAATTTTCTCTGTGAACGGACAGTGTCGGCGGTTGCCAAGAGAGTCAATACAATGTAAGATCTACAGAAATAGTATGGGATTATGGTAAGTTGAAGTGCTGACCCACCAGTGTTTCCAACTTGCTGGTGTTTACTGTGGACCTATGGCCAATAGAGCGGCTGTTCAGAGGAGTCTAGTTTTCCCAACAACTGGATCACACACCTGCATAGAATAATGGATAAATGATTCATTAGATAGTACTAAGGTGATGTTAGGTCCCTTTAATTTTCGTATTCACTAGAGATATATTATTATTATTATTCTGTTCATCTTGAGAACCACAGTGCTTGGACCCGATAAGAAGAAGAATTATTATGATTATGCTTGTCTTGTTATTTGTTGTTTTATTTCCAAATACTTAACACCCCTGTTTCTCTTCTTCAGGTTTCTCAGGTTCTTTTGCCCAATACTTTGATTCATATGTCTTTCAATCCTAGCTACTCATCATCATACTCATTTCTGTTCTCTTCAGCTTACCCTGGTCCTCATGCCCACTGAGTTCAGGGTCATTACGCACATTCACTCTATTGTTCTATTTTGGTCGCAGACTCTCCTATGTCCCTTTCACCATTCACTCATCCGGCCTCCGCTTGTAAATGCCTACCACGATGTTTTTTTCAGATTATCTGACACCCAGTAGAAATTGTGGGCCATCAATTAGGCGCGGATTTGACAAAACAAATAACAACAGACAGCAGGACAAACAAAGGACAGGACAGGACCGGGGTTACATAACGTGATGCAATAATGTGTTCATAAATCAGGGCAATAAAAAAAAATACAAAATACAAATAACATTAACATTGAGATGGCGAAGTAATTGAGTGCTATATCGGTAAGAGTGCATCAGAATAAGCACAGCGAACTGGGGTCTAATAGAATGTTAATAAGCCAAGATGTTGACGGCCAACTATGGTACATGCAGGAAAATTGATTGTTCGCTCATACCGATTTTAAATTTAAATAGCATTATTTATATGTTAATCCTGAGAAATGGTATGTAATTTATGCAATGGAGTTATGGTAAAGTAAATTCAGCGGATGATGTAATAAAACAAGGAAAAACCAATAAGTTAAGAAAATATACGTAATTAGTATTTGGAAATAAGGTGATTTTTAAATTTGATTTAAATTTATTGACTGCATTTGATGATTTTATATTTTGGTCGAGGGAATTCCATATCCTAGGACCGGATTTTTTATTGAGTATTTAGTTAAGTTCAAAGTTGGTTTAATTGGAATAAAATTGTTGGTATGTCTAGTGTTATATTTATGAATATCTTTGTGTTTATATAAGAAAGTTTCAAATGATTTCGGAAGGTTATTAGTAACATAAAGGTACATGAAGATTGCTGTTTGAAGCTTATTTATATCGAATATGTTAAGTGTTTTAGCTTGTAGAATAATTGTTTAGTATGAGTTAAATAGGGAGAACCAGTACAAATATGGATTGCTCGTTTTTTAAGTTTAAATAGTCTATCAAGGTGAATTGGATTATTTGAGTTCCAAGGACAGTGAGATAGGTTAAGTGTATTATTCGAAATTGCCCAGGCAATATTACTGTATGAAATATAGGAAAGAACAAGAGTATTGTATAATGTGAACAGGACATTAGGTGGTAGTGTGTATTTGAGTCTTTTAAGAACACCAATACTTCGAGACACTTGATTTTGTGATCTTGGAGATACGGTCTTTCCAGTTCAATTATAACGCCTAGAAAAGTAGTGTTATTTACGGGATTAATTTTGGAGTTATCGATTTGTATGTTGAGTTTAGCTAGTTTAGTGAAGTGAACGTAGTTAGTTTTTTTAACATTAAGTGAGAGCTTATTTGCTTTAAACCAATGGGCTATTCCAGAAAAAAATGCCCCCCCCCCCCCATAGAGGGCAACATTTTTTGTTCACAAAATATCTGGAATTCCTGGCTATCCTTCCATGAATTATCTGGAATTCCAGAAGCTACCTTCCGTAAATTACCAGGAATTCCAGACACTACCTTCCGTAAATTCCAGGAATTCCAAGACTACAAATGTAAAAAAACTTGGAATTCCCAGAGGATTGTGGTTAGGGGTATAGAAAGTGTTGAAAATATTGATTTTTTCCGGAATTTTCCTCTGAAAATCGTAAAAACACTGGAATTCCGTCACCCTCTATACCTAAAATGGCTGGAATTCCCACCCCATATTA
>JAMKCH010036820.1:0-14615 GCA_023653785.1 Ophioderma brevispina
ATAACTTTTTTCCTGATCGTCATGGGCCAGGAGGTGGCAAAGATTTTGAGTGCGTTCCCCCCTTACCACCTTCCCCACGCCTCACCCACAGACTGATTACGTCACTGTGTTCCCTGATCTATTCCAAATGTGTAATTAATGGACATGAAGGCTGCAAATCCCAAAGCTGAGCGAAAACCAAGAGCACTCTTCGCTTTGGGTTTACGTCCCTAGCGTGTAACTTGTTCGGGTGAGTCCTTTCCACATGAGGTACTCTCACTGGTCTGCAGCTGTACGTTTGAGTGCGTTTATCAATTTTAATGCCGTATTTTTTATATGACAGCTAACAAACCAGTAATGGAATACAAAAAGAAAATAGATGAATAGCACAGAGGGTTTTCCATCTAAAATCGCTCAATTTGGTTGTACTTTTTTTTTTTTTATACTACCTCCCCTGTATATTTTAATTGAAAATGATCTTTTATAGGGTCCTTTCAAACCCCTGCATCATTTGAGTTGTCAATGTGTGGTACCAGCCTATTCTCACTTCTCCTATGGTTTCCTTGAAGAGGTATTTTTCATGGATCCGATTTTTTTTGGGGGGTTGTCATTTTGACATCTCGGTTGTCCGTGCGACACGTCTCTTGTAATAACCCACTGTTACCACACTATACCCAAAATCTCCTCGCACTTTTTGTCGTCAGAGTTTCCCTGGACAGTAAGTCCAATGATACTTCAAACTGACTAGATGCCATGAAGTCTTGCCAACTTATTGATTAATAACCTGAACTAGCAGAAGGGTGTTTTGCCATCCATAATGCGTTGCAAATGCTGCCTATACTGTACTGTACTAAACATAATGTCAGTAGTTTAGGCATAAAGTTTCGAGACGTTTCAAGAACCCAAAACCATTTCCAGATCATGGATAAAAAGTCCTTAAGCACTAATGCTTTGTGGGCTAAAATGAGCGCAACATGACCTCATCGAGGAAATTTCCTGAACTGGTGGCAGTGTGGGATTGTAGCACTACTCAATACACCCTCTGCTATAATCCAGCAATCAAGACAACAGAGCCTTAATGTGAAATCCCCAACTGCTCTCTGATTTAGGGGCTTTTTTTAATAATAGATATGTACATGTCTTGGGAATCTCGCAAGTCGTGAAAGAATTATGAGCGGCCAAAAAATAGCAAAATAAAGTAGAACCGTACACTGTAGAATCTCCTGTGGTTTGACCAAAACTGTTTTAAAAAAAGGTTGAATGTGTAGTATTTTAACTAATTCATTTGGCTGAATCACCTGGTTTCATGCATATTTCGTGAGTCGGTTTCATTCCATTGGGGAATAAAACTCCTTGACGGTTGTTTGTTTTCCTTTCCGATTCCGAAAAGAAACAAAACAATGTGCCAAATGCTGTATTATCAACTTGTTTTGGAAATTGGCCTTATTGGTGTCAGGCTGCGGAAGTTAATCTTTACTATGCTGCTTATATTTTTTTGCATATTCATCAATTTTAATTGCTTATTTTGCATATTTTCATACAATTCGGTTAAACTTTTTTTAAAATGCTCTGCTGGCTAAGTACTATGCCCGATTTACTTCAACTTGGTTGACATTTGTATAACACCTTTCCAATGCACTGTTTCTCCTTTCTAATCATCATTGCCAAACTTCAATCATAAAGCAAGTGTATCGCATGACCGGTTACACTTTTGGTCCGAGAACCACCTTGTTGTCATGTTTTTTTCTTTGTTTTTCTTCTTTGGCTTATTTTGTGTTTAAAGTAAACCCACTTTTATAGACAACAAATGGTTAAGTGTAGAACGATCCTAATCAAAAATATTTCCTTAAAGAACATTGTCTTCTTTTCATAAAAATCCAAAAATCTAATTACCATATTTAATAATGTTTGCTTCCTTAGCAACATGTTTAGACCTTCGTTGCACAAGTTATTTTTGTAAAAACTCACAGTAGTCAAAATAGAACACTTTGTTCTATACAGACCAGGGATCGGTCAAACACAACCTCTGTTACCAGGGGTTTAGAGAAAGCAGTGTGATGTGGCTTTGCAAGAAGCACTGGTGATGTTATTGACTACTAGTCAAGTTCCCAAAAAAACTATTCTTTTTTTTTGGACCAAAGTGTCTTTTTTGTACAATCTCGTCTCTCCAGTTCTTAAGCAATATGGGACCTTGTTTTTGAAGAGCGCCCCCAATTTTCAAAATTTGATATTTTTTGCAACAGTTACGTTGGTAATGTCTAGAACTATACCTGCTAAGAAATGCTAAAAAATGCTTATTTATCACAATATAAGCGATTTTGTAATTAATATTGGGATCCCAGATTGACTTAACTTAGAGCTGGAATGCTACGTTTTATGTCCGTCCATAATAGTGCCACCGAGTGCACCTCGAGAAAATAACCATAACTTTTGACTGCCCGAACATTAAAAACAACTAATGGCTGAGCGTAGCCACTTACATGGCGCTAATTTTTTTTCATCCTTCCCGGCATTTCACATCGGAAGGCCCGTTTCCAGCATCAGGCCTTTGAATTCGTAATCTGGGATCCCCGTATAATATTCTAGTACAAAATTCCTTCGTTTGTGACAATATAGA
Source organism: Ophioderma brevispina (assembly GCA_023653785.1). Taxonomy (NCBI): domain Eukaryota; kingdom Metazoa; phylum Echinodermata; class Ophiuroidea; order Amphilepidida; family Ophiodermatidae; genus Ophioderma; species Ophioderma brevispina. The sequence continues at coordinate 2,597 of JAMKCH010036820.1, forward strand.
CATTTTCGAAGCTTAACCATTCACAGGGATAGTTTACCAGCCAGTTCCCAATGCAATCGTGTAAACATCTCCAAATTTTTTAAAAGTTGGGGGCCCCTTCAAAAATGTGCTAATATGCTTTAAAATAAAAAGCCATTTGGCGGAGTTGTTCATTAGATGATTCTGCTTGTTAAATGACATTTTTTAATAGTCTATACCCCAAGTGTGGAGATGTAGCATTCAAAAACTATTAATGAGCTGCGAAATTCATAAATTTACTATTTTTTTTTTGGAAATTAAAACTTTTTTCATAATTTAAAAAAAAATCGTCAGTACAAGGAAATTGTTGTAATTATCCAAAATACCAAGTTTTATGTTGTTAGGTGGTACCTTTGGTCAGGAGAGCGCAATCAAATTCTTCACAATGGCAACCTTGTTCGGCCATATGGGATCTCTCATTTGCATAATTTATTCAGAATGTATCGGATTGCACAGATTCCCATAACTTTAAAAGAGCGTCAAATGGCACATTTTCACAAAAGATGAAATTTCTTTCCTTCAAATTTGGGCTCTCAAATGATCGTCTAGGCCATGGAAAACAGAGATAATATTTTAACAATACCCCAAAACAGATAGGGACACTTGAGTATGAGGATAAGACATCCAGGTAATTTTGGCTAGGCCAACTTGTAAAAGTTTTCCATAACGTTAATCAACAATGTGTATATTACCATGAAGGATTATTGACTCGTACTCACGATTTAAAACCCAAACGGTTATTAAGCCGGTCCAAACATGTTCGAGCGTGGAAACATGCATACGATTGGTGTGTTCTTGTGTTAAAAGCCAGTGTCTTCGCGGCTGAATTTAACGTCGCCTGCGGACGTTAAATGATAAAATCCGTTCTGTTTACCCATAAGGAGCTGAGTGGGTCTTAACATTTTCGGGTGAGGCTTTTGTATATAAAAGCTTTACACCATTCAACAATATCGATTTTGAAAAATCTTGAGGCGCACTATTTTCAATTTGCCAGTTGGCTCTTTAATATTATGTATGAAAGGCATGAAAAAATTTAAATTTTAGAATTTAGTATCGATTAGGATCTTTTCTACACCTTAAACTGTTTAAAGGGCAATGGGAATGTCTTTATGGATTAAAGCGTAATGCTATATTTCTTTTTCTGAAAAATGCAAATTAGAGCAACAGCCTTTCTATACAAAGAATATATTATTATACTTATCTTTGGGGACATGTGGTTAGTACAGTATAGTATAGGCCACTTTGCATGCATTATGGGCTTGATTAAAACCCCTCTGGGTTGTACATTCTGTGAGAATTTCTGCATGCAAGATTGTTAGAGGCAATCTGTATAAATGAAATAACTTTTTCTATAAATGCATTAAAACTTGATAATTGGTTTTGAAATAAGTAATAGTTTAAAAAAAAAAAAAATGGCTAATTAAAGTGAAGTTGGCAAAATGAGTTTTCCAATTGTCAGAGTGTGTTGAACATAAGCTTTGCTGAAGGGCTAACATTAAGATATGCATATATTTTGTATGTCTTTATTATTAAAAATCTAAAAGAAAAAGACCTTATTCACCATTCACTGCAGATTTTTTGGTAGTTTTAAAAATGATTGATATTTCCATCTTCTCGTTAAGATTTATAATTGAGAATAAGCACGTTGAAGTTTGAAATTCACCAGAAATTGTGAAAGACCCGTCGGTGGGAATTACGTAACTATTTGCCCCTAAAGGTAAATCTTAACAAGGCATTAATTCTGAGTTGGAAAGCCTCAGCCGAAGCTTGCTACTATATGCTGGAGGTTTTTTTTTTCTATTATATCTTTCTTTTACGACTTCTGATCAGAAAATGGTGAATGGTGAATAATCCAAATGTAATCCTGGAGCAAATGCCGACTGTGAAATTAGGATCTCATCATATACCCATGCTCCCAAATGAAAGTAAAACGAATGATTAACCAATAAAAATGTAGAAATTTACAAATAGCAAGTTTCCATGCCAGTAAGTCTTATGTAGGCCCCAACTGCTTTTTTTTTAAAATGGAGTTTTGGGGTTTTAATGATGCAATTAAAGCAGGCACTGTCCTTTTCAAGAAAATATGTTTTTAGTGTTTTTTAGTACTCTGGAATATGAAAATTTCTTCAATTTGCTCGGCAAATGATAGTCTAGGCCATTTGGAAGAATAGAAGATATATTTCTCCTCAATGGAACTCCTCAGACCTTAAAGCTACCATTCTGCCGTGAAGATCATCATATATCTCCTACCTCATCAATCATGCTCGGTTATGGTATTTATCCCCAAAATTTCGATCTACCTGGACCGTGAGACTAGCTGCAACCTGGACCCTGGAGGTCACAGCACTTTTCAGTCAGGTGTTCCCTGTAAGAATCCCGGTTAAATTGGTTTGTCGGATCAAAATAACCTATCAATGCCACTTTTTGTTAGTATTCCTACAGTCTCGCCATTTCTCTCAGTGTTTTAAGGGTATACTTAGGCGGGGCACCAAAAGAAAAAACTCCTTTGCAGTGGGGCCTGGACTTACCTGTTTCTCATGTTATTTACTGGTGTGAATCCTTAGGGACTTATATGCTGGAACCTCCTAAATCCCAAGTGAGGTACCACAGTCATTCTAACATCCTACCTCGATCCTATACCAGGATCCTCAAGTTTGGTTTTGGTAAGAATGTGCCTTTGAGAGTCTGGGAGTAGGACCCATATTTATACCAATTTTTGCCTCAAAAGCGACCCAAAGCTATACCAGAGATGCAGATTTTGAGCCAAATTTAACACAAATTTGCCATTTTTTCCTCAAAATTGTGACCTTTTTAACAAATTTGGGCTTCAGATTAGGAAATTGGACTAATTGTACAACAATTTTTTAGAAAATTTTGGCTTCCGAATGAGGAAATTTGACCAATTTTCAGAAAAATTTGAAGGAAAACCGACCCATCGCTATACCAAAATTGGCATGAAAAAAGGGGTCATTATTATACCAGAGGGCTGAAAACGAGACCCATGTTTTTAGGGCATGTCCCGGTATGATCATTTGTGTGAGTACCTCCGCCCTCGCATGCATCATAATCGGAACAATTTTAACATGATTTTAACATGATGGGAAAGCTCCCAAGTGGAACTGTGATAAATGATGCGAAATTTAATTCACTCGTACCACAAAATTCACTGCCAAGGCCATGATACAACCATTCTCCTCATTCATTATCATCATGATTTAGGTCAATCATGCTTTGTCTTACATTTACCTGTATATCATTATAATTGCCCATTTTCATCCTCCATGGGGGCAGACCCCTCATATTCCAGACACAAATATTCTCTAAATCAAATATTTTGAAGGAAATTTAGAAAAATACTTTAGAAGTATTGTGTCTAACAGAAATGCATCCCTTAACTTGTGTTCTATGGGTTCATTACCATAAAACTAATAACCATTACTACTAAAGTTTCCTGTACCCCAAGCAAGTAATGAACTATACCCCAACACAGCTCATGCTTTTTTTGATGTATAACGTAATTTATGTATTTCCAAACATATAATCCACTCTTATGGGTCTAGAGAAACCATTTTGGATCTATTAGATTCAAATTTTGCCTATTTTTTTTTAATTAAAAAACCATTTTTTGCAAAAAATTTAATCATTATTGTTTTTTTTTTTTTTTTTTTTTTTTTTTTTTAATATTATATTGTGTCTTACTTTCACCATTAATCATTATTAATACTAGGCGTCCCCGGGTTTCGCGATCACCTGCGCTTGCCGAGATCGCACCCACCATCGACCCCGCCACCAAGTTTTCGTCTGGATACAACCAAGTTTACTACCCATTGACCTCCTTTGACCATGATGACCCCTACTGACCTTGTCGTGACTTAAAACTTTTTGGCATCAACAACAACAACCACTCTCCAAGTTTTCTGTCCATACACCAATGTTTTTCCCCACCCCATTTGACCTCCTCAGAACCTTGAATGACCCCCATGATCTTTGATCCCACCAATAAAAACTCGGTCTTAATTCGGTCAAGGGGCACCCACCCCCCAGTTTCAGAACGTGCGACCCTCAGTCCCTTTCCCCTCCGAGAAAATAGACGTGGTCAGACAAACATACATACAGACAGACCACCGGTGTAAATATATAGATGTAGGGGTTTTTTCTTTGGATTGCCAAAAAACTTGGGTTTTTCAACCTACATAACTCCACATTTTTATCTATGCACTCAATCCCCCCAAAAAATCTAGTTTTCTTAGCAAGAACCGGTTTTTCAAATTGTTGACCATATAGCTCACTACACGTATCATAGTATGTGATTAAGTACCTCAATAATGGGATATTTTGTGGTAAGCCCCCCAGCCCCAAGCCTGATAGAAATTAAAGATTAAAAGATTTTTTAATGGATGTTGATGACTTTTCTTTTTCATTATTTGATGACGTTCCATTATCGATAACACGTCAGTATTGCGGGTGTATTTTTTGTATAAAAGGGTGTCATATAATTAAAGAACAAGATGAATTTTGTTTGGCCATCACACCGATTGTGTGAGCTTAATTAACAAAAACACCCATTATAAGACAAACTGTTTTTTAGTCATGTCTTCACAGGATGTGTTGAGACATGGGTGAGCAATGTTAAATCAATGGTTGACATTAAATTTATGAGTTTCCTTTTCCTTTGGCGACCCAACTGGCGTAAACTTAAAAACTTTTGGATATGTATGCCTGACAGCAAACTTGAATTCTTTTCTAAGTGCCTAATTGTTTTTCACACCGTAAATAGTTTCCCATTCGTTCCTGTACAAAAATGGTGAGATGAAAACATCATTTCATTTTCTCCTCAATGGAACATCTCAGACCATAAATCTAACATTCTGCTTGAAAGATCATCATATCTCCTACCCAATCACTCATGAAATTAGGGTATTTATCCCCTAAATTTTCAAGCTATAACTGGACCACACAAGACTAGCATATGCACAACCATTACCCTGGGCAGGTCAGAACACTTTTTCAGTCAGGTTGTTCCTGTAAGAATACGGTTAAAATTGGTTTGTCGGATCAAAATAAACCTTCAATGGTCAACCTTTTTTGATGATTCCCTACGATTTTATACTTACTATGATAGCAAACATGTATTTGTCAACCCAATCTCGCCATTTCTCCATTTTAGGGTATACTTAGGTGAGGTCGCAAAAAAAAACACCATCATTTTGGGCGTCAGGGGCTGGACTTACCTCGGTTCCCCCTGTTATATACTGGTGGTGAATCCTAATGGGTCTCAATATTGATCATAGAGTGGTGCCATGATTTTTTGTATTGATGTATTTCAAACGAACATTTCAAGTTTGAATTTTTGAACTAATGATAGAAATTTGTTTTGTCTGTACTCCTTTGGGTGTACTTCATTTGAATATTAAGGTAAAAACAAGGACAATTGAAAGATCAGATGTTTAAAGTAATATTTCAACCTACATTATTACCATCAGACTTGCACTTTATTGTTGCCAAGGAAACGATTATAACATTCAGTGATTGTTTATAAGGTAGCCACATAAGACAATGTTTTGTTTTGCCAATGACATTTTTCCTGTTTTAAAGATTACTGGGTATGCCATAGTTAAGAGCGTCATTTTTTGATCCACGTAATTCAAACCTGAGAATTGAATAACCATCCAATTTGAGGTTTGAAGGCAATCTCAATATTTGGAGACAATATTTAAGGAATAAGACAAAAGGCAACATTTGGGAGCCACTATTTCACACATAAATTGCAAAATCAAAACCTTTGAAATAATATTTTTTATTTTTAGGAGTGATGACTACTATGGGGGTGGGATGCAGAAATTGATGGGAATGTGAATTATTTTGGAGTAATTATTGAGGTTCTAAAACAGTTTTTTCTGACTTACAGTCAATGGCTTGGGTCATTTGAAAGACGGAATAAAAAATACAATAAATTTATTCGTCATTTTGGCACGGGTGGCTGCCATCTTTGCAGGCAGACAGAAATTTGGAGCATTAAAATATGTGAGATGTCACATCTATGGAGGTGGGAAGAGTTATAGAGTATTGTTTTGGCAAACAGTTTATCGTTGTAATTATATTGGCGAATTGGGAATGTTTGTACTTGAAAGTGGAGGAGAATTAAAGAGGTCCAATATGGTGATTCTACTCAATATTGGCGAGTTAGATATGGCAAAGTTTGGGATTGGCGACTGTATGTTGTAGTCTTGCGGATGTTTTGAAAACCCTATAACAAAATTGAGCCGCTGTTTTGTAGATTTTTAAATGTGATGAGTTATTTCAGAGTATTGCAAGAGTGGTGTTGTTGTAAACATTCTGTTTGGTGTGTTATACGAAGACATAAAAAGGGGGTTTGTACTTGTCAAGTACTAGGGAGGGTAGTTTAGAGGGCTAATATATGGTTTGGTGAGTTGTCACCTAAGGGTCCCCAGTACAGAAAGTAATTTTTGATGTTACCAAACTATTTCATATATTGACAAGTAAATGTTGGGAATAAGCAAGAAAAAAAATAATTATGATCTCTGTTGTAACTCGCCATATTTAAACTCTCGGAACAACCTGCCCTCAATATTATCGTCAAAATGTAAACATTAATACCAGTCATAACACCACAATCACACTTCTAACGTAACTCTCTCCTAATACTCTGAAGGTAACAAACACCTCAAACATATTTTAACTCTCAAAATGCCTTCCCCTTTTCAAGTACAAACATTCCACTAATCACTTACAACCGCTACATCACAGCTTTGCTAAAATAATTCTTCACATGCGTTGCTTTTGAAATGACAACTCACCGCATTTTACCTCTCCAAAAGATCTCCATAAGTGGTTACTACAACATTCACAACTGACTTTCCGTCGATTGATTTTTTATTTCCGTCGGTTAAATATTTCTATTATTATTGTCTCATACTACAGCATATGTCAGATATTACATGGGCAACTACATTTGTCAGGGAACATAGTTCAAATTCTAGAAAAGATGCCTTATTACAATTGGTTGTATAGTCCTGGTACTAGCTGTAAAGCTAAATGTCTATGGCGGCGCCCTTGCCAAGGACGAATTTTTTTCTTCGTATTAATAAATTCGATCCAACTGACTGTGGGTGGTTCAATCAGTTCGGGTCAACTTGCGGATCCGCATGTTCCGTACCCGGGCAATTGTTGCCGGGTACGCACTGTTGTTTTCCCACAAGCATTGCAGCGGGGTATTTAAAGTTTTGTAAGTTAAATCTATTAATTATGGTTTTAGAGTATAGAACTGAGTTCAAACAAAGTAATTCGCGAATAATGTTTAAAATATGAATAAAATCTATATTTGTGATATACACTATTTTAAACCTAAATTTCACTAAAAACGAAAACGAAAATAGAAAACGAAAAATGAGAAATTGGAATTTTCAATTTTAAAACCCAACGCCAAGGTGATGTTTAAGTCATGTGTGAAAATTTTATCAACAAGACATACTTTATCTTTAGGTAAAATATGGACCTCCCCTTGTAAAATATGAAATCCCCGTCAAATAAAATCGTTCAAGGTTCCGCATTCTGCAGGGATCTTTGTTTTTTAATGTTGCCGTACCGGGCAATATACTGGCCGTCTACGGCAACATTGCCGGGTCCTGCAGTCGGCCCGGACTGTTCATGGGGAACAAGGTGTCCTCTCAAAATCGAGGGTTCTCCACCCGCTTCCCACTCCCAAAAATAAATGACCCAACAACAATGTTCAACTTTAAATTGCATTTTTTTACATACATACATAATATATTTATAACGCACCTGTACACAGTTCAAGGCTCAATACAACCTAAATGCACAAAGGCATGAAGTAGACAACAGAACAATGAAATGTGTGACTGAACATGACACATTAAGAGAAGTAAGTTTTAAACCTCTGTTAAAGACAACGAGAGATGGTGCTTCTCTGTCACAAAAATTGGGATAGAGTGTTCAAAGCCTGGCCTGCCACATAGAAGGCTTTGGGTCCCCAATTACTCTGTTGGTTTTTTGAACATGTAAACGAGTACAATCAGAAAAGAACTGAGAGTTATGGATGATCTTCTGAATGTTTATACAATCACTATAGTAAAAATACTCTGGAGCAGACCCATTAATGCAAGAGTAAATAAAACAATAATTGAAATGGATACGTTTTTTCAACAGGAAGCCAATGAAGCTGGCCCGTAGGGAGTTATGTGCTCACGCCTTTTGGCGCCACAGACCAGACTGCAGCTTATTCTGAATACGCTGAAGTTGTTTCATCTGAGCGTCTGTGCTAAACCAAAAGCAGCGAGTTGCCATAGTGCCAAAGGGCGTGATGTGTTATTAATGCCCGGACGATATGATGACAGGAATCTTCATCAAGATACCTTCTTATGCGAGCAATATTCCCTTAGTGGTAATTTAGAGTACGGCATAAAGCCCTAACCTGACCAGTCATGGAGCCATTGCTATCCATGATAACACCAGATTACGCACATTGTCGACTGGTTTTAATGACGACTGGTGTCAACCTTATTAGTTCCGACTAAGGTTTGAATCTTAGGTTTGGTGCGGTGAGCCAACAACCATAACCCAGTGTTTATAAGCCTGTTTCAGTTTATTAACTTATTTGATGTCCTCCATTTTTTGAATATCAATGATACAATTCTCAGCTATCTTTATGGCAGTGATATGATCGTTTGGTTTGCTAGGGTTATAGGATTTGTAAATTGAAGTGTCATTCATCCGCTATATTTGGAAAGCTAGATTGTTGCCTACGGCTGATTTACCAACAGGGAGAATGTAAATGGTGAAATAGAGAGGTCCCAAATATAACCCTGGGGCAAGCCGCAGTCAAGAGACACATCGCAAGAAAATTTATCATCAATTGTTGACACAACATGACGGTCTGACATTATATTTAAACCATTCAGAGTGGTGGGCCAAAACGCCAATTAAAGTATGAATTCTTTGTGAATGAGATTATTGTGGGCAATGGTATCAATGCTGCTGTAAGATCTAGCATTACTAAAAGCACAACTGGTTTGTTATCAAAGCTCATGCAGCAGTTCTCCTTTAACCTTAAGCGGGCACTTTCTGTACTGTGACCTTGCGGTAGGCAGATGGAAAGGCTTCATTAAGCCCATGGTTGGACAAATCAGTCTTTAAACCTTTGAATGCCACAATACTTACTTCCAATCACTTTTGGCAACAAACTGGATGTTAGATATGGGCCCTGTGTTTCTTAGTACATTTGGGTCGAGAAATGACTTTTTGAGGATGAGTGTAACAATAGCATTTTTAAGTTCACAGGGAAATACACCTGAAGACAGAGATGTCTTCAACCAGACGTGTGATGATTGGTGTGACAAGAGGCCAGGTTCTGCTTCAACCCAAGTTGGAAGCGGATCGGTGTAACAAGGTCTTATTTGGAAGTTTACTTATTACCCCTTCAACTTCATCGATCGACGCTGCTTCAAAACCATTACCTGTGCGTTGTCTCGCCTGTGTTATCATCATGTTGATCACGGTAAACCATAAACTATGTACAAAATTTTTTGCACAAATCTCTTGATTTTGCCCTACTCAAATTTTGCTCTCTCCCCCCCAAAAAAAAACTGTATGTATGTATGCTTAGAATGGTAATTTTTGGAGAACTGCTCAGGGTATTGTTTATTAAGTGGAACGATCTTTGGAAAAGTATGCCCCAAAAGTCTTAATTTGTGTCTGTTTTTTGTGGCTAAAAATGTGCATAAGTCTTAAACCAACAGGCTACCTTTTCTGTCTGGGTGAAACACCCTTTTTATGCTAATGTAACCTATATATTGTCCTGACTAGACAGAGCAAAATTATGGCCATTTAAAGGCCAGGGTGTTTAACTCAATTGGAAGAAACCATACATGCCAATTTGTATTAATAGGATGATAACCATAATCCATTAGAGATGGAAACGAGTATCTTTTGGACAACATTAGGCCTTGGAACCAGTTTTGAGAGTACGTTTTTGGACCAATATTCAACATACATCTTAAAGGTCCATGGCCTGATGGCTAATAGCCCTCGTCCTCAGGACTCCAGATTTTACTAAATGTAGTCAAAATAATGGCTCTGAAAAAGCTATATTTTTCTCATTTACAGGCTGTGAATCTTAGTGCTAGAAGATGTTTGTTTAGATTTTTACAGCTAAATGGGGTTGAACAATATCATGGATTCAACCCCCAGCGGAGCCCATGTCATACGTGAATTTGTTGCCACTCTATACCCGTCCTCGCACGTTTTCTCCAGAACGTTGGTTTCCTCCTGCATCTAAATCGGACTTCTTCCCATACGCCTTCCTTGTCGTTCTGGATTTTACTTGTGTGTTGTAACAGCCTAAGGCGCTCCACAGCAGCGCCTTGAGCACTTCAGTGGATTTGTCGTGTGTTATAAGAATTAAATATTATTATTATTATCTCTCATATCAAAATGGATTGAAATATTGACTCAAAATTAGAGATGGGGTATATCGGGGTCATTGTCATTTAATCAAGATGAAAGCTTTAATATAACTGAATCATGCCACAGCACCATACTCCTAAAAAAATATGCAGTCAAATATACAGAATTAGAAGAAAAGATGTGTTTAGATATATAGACCAAGTGCACACATACACACACATACACAGGCACTTGTGTGCACATGCACCCTCACACATACACACAGACACACGCATACAAATACATATACTGGAATGAGCACACACACAGAAAAAAAGTATGTTTAGTAACTGAACACTTTTCTTGCCTTCACTTTGTAAACATGTTTAAAAAATGAACATGCATGTCAAATTGCTAAACATTCTTATTTAGTAAGTAGTAAATCTAGTTTTGTCCCCGCTAAAGAGGGTGGCTGGATTCACCTCACACTCACAGCAATACTGCCATCATATATGAGGATTTAGTGGAGGCAAAAAGTAATTGACCGGATGCCCTTCCTGACACCAATGCACAGTTTTTGGCATTGGGCCAAGCCTTTGAGCAACACCCCCAGCAGGTTTCTAAGGAAATCCGATGAGGAGGGTAGCTGGTTACCCTGGTAGAACTAAAAAGAAAATCTATCTACAAGGGCGTCGGCCCTTGAGTGCTAATGGTAGGCATCCATTGTTTCTATCTAGCTGCCTTGCATGATGGAATCAAGCCCTCAAAAGGAAACCGTACCTGACACATACAGTTTCATTGCTAAAATACTAAGCCATTCACACAATAAACATCTTAAGCATATAAATATGCATATTTACAAAGTGAAGACAGTGGAAAAAATGAAACTACAATAACATGCTTAGAAAGACAAGATCTTTTCTTTGCAAGAAGGAACATTACCAAATAAGCTCAAACAACTAAATCTCTCCAATTTGATACCAGTAGAGGTACCATTTTAGCATCATCTTTTTTGTGTAATGTGTATAATTCAATAAATGCCCTTGTGTTGACATGCCTCTTTGGGTCAAATCTAATTTGAATTAATGTTTCAACGGACCCCTCTAAAATACCAGATACAAACCGGGAATAGCTGGGGAAATCTTTAAAAGGAAAGCAACTAGACCAGAAAAATTATAGAAACTTCGAAAAATGGAGGTTTGGATTCTCTATATTAGCTTTGGAGAAAGGACAGTGACTTTGTTTTGTCTGCAAGTTGTCTGCAGTAAAGTAGTCTTAATAACTCTTTCTTGAACTAAATACTCAAATAAGTCAGTTTATGGGAACTCACTCCATTAATTTTAATAAAGTTGATCAAAAAGCTTTCCATTGTATATATATGAATCTGTCAACAAATGATGATTACTTTAGTTTAGTGAGCATGATATACGTATATAGTTTATTGAGCTTGATGTTGATATCATGTTTAAAAAATGAAACTTGGCTTGCCAAGAATGATCCAGTTGTCATGGTGAATGTACTCCATCAATGTATTTCATCAATACCATCTCAGTGGAAATAATGATGAACATGATGGTGT